>PVJH01001541.1:0-204454 GCA_004026705.1 Nesogale talazaci | reverse complement strand
TGAACCCTTGATAATTTATAGATTATCATTTTGTCCTATCATACACTGTCCGATGTCTCCCTTCACCCACTTTTCTGTTGTTCGTCGTATGTTTTAAGGAAATCTTGTTCTCTTATTCTCCCCCTCTCTCTCTTTCTCCCTCCCCCCACATCTTCTTTCAGCAGAATGCAAAGTGGAAAAGATCCCTCCTCTTTCACCCTTGACATAGTACCAGTCAAAAGTTTATGTGCTCTAAAGTACTTCCTCAACCAATTGCAAATGACCCCAAAAGCAAGTCAGGGTCATGTGATGTTTCTTTATTGTGTCAGAAGGCTGCTGCCCTCTAGAGAGGTGGCCTGTGACTGTTTCAATCCTCTAGTCACATCCTAAATCTTTCTTCCATGAAACCACCTGAAGAGAAGGAAAAGACTCAAGCCCTTGTCAGTGTTCCAAAGAATCCCCCTTTTTAAAGGTTCACATGTATTATTGATAGCCTGCTGGTTTTCAGCAGGTGTTCTTCCACCAGCCAGTTCCCACACGAATCCTAAACCCAGCTTCACCGGCACTGGAAGAGTCTTCAGCTTAGTTCTTGCTAGTTTCTCAGAGCCTCCACAGACCCTACAAGTAGCATCCAAGGCCAGTGCTGGCTAGCCATTTCTACTTTGTAATTTTTATCATTCTACTGTTCTCACACAGACGAGCTGGTGATTTCATTTTGTAGTGAAACAGAAAACTTAGGGAAAGGAAAATCATTTCATTCTAAAGTGGAAATGGATTGTCTGATCAAACATATGAGCATGTTTCCAATAGCAAGAGACAGTTGAATTTCCCATTGTGCTCAAAAAAGGAAATTTCTTATGGTACCCCTTATAGTTGGAATAAGTTTTGAGTTGTCTACTTTATGTGCCACTTGAGTGTGTCTCTAAAGATAATACATATCAGTGTAATTCTCCCAACCATAATCTCGTCAACCTGAATTTCCATTTAGCATATACAAGCGATGGAATTATGAATATCAACAATTAATTTTGACATGTTCTGAGATTAAGATAGTGTTCTTTTATTTTCTTTAGCAGCATTGACAATTTGTCCTTTTCCTTACAAAATATATGGCTATTACAAATTCATAATATCATAAATTTCCAAGATAAAGAAAATTAAACATTTTTTTATCATTTTATGTGGCAGTCCAAATTTTGTCAGTATAAAAATGACATGTCTTTTGACGTCTTACTCCATGTAGGGACACTGAAAATTAACCAGCCTCCATAAAATTTAGTCATCAGAAAATAGCTTCGTGTGGCCAAAGTTCTGTTCCTGCACTTTCCATTTGTCTCTGTAGGAAGGAGATAAGGAGACATAAGAGAATTTGGATAATCATAATTGGTGGCCTGTCAGTGTTAATCCAATTGCAGTATAGAGAGGTATATTGCCCAGCTTTCTTTGAAATTGACTATCTTGCTGTAAGTGTGGCTTATCAAAGCATTTTCTAGGGCAACAGATCTGAAAACATAAAGTTTATGTAGCCCTGCTGCACCTTAGGTATTTGCCTTTAATATGTTCTTTCCTTTTGAAGATTAAAAAAGTACATAAAAGAGTTTAGGAACTTGGCAACTGTGTGTCATTAACACCTTCCCTCCCCCCTCACCCAGGGCTGCATCCCCATCATTTGGAAATGATTGGATTGAAGTGAAGACTGCCTTGATCTTGTTTTGCATACCCCTCCTTCTTCATTGTCTTCTTCTCTCTCCAGGAGGCAACCACCCTGTCATAGGGTCAATCCTGGGAGGGGAAGGATTTTTCTAGCAACCGTATTTTCCAAACATAAAATTGAGACACATGGCCTGACAATGACATAACATGTGAAGTCGGGACTGTGCTCAAAGATCCAGAGCATATGGTTTAAAGAGTGTTCTTATAAAAAGCAACTACCAAGACACTTTTTAGATTCTTGTTCACAAAGGCATGTTCTCCCAACCCTTGCATTCCCAGGAAAAGAGATTATTGCCCACATATCTCATGGCGGACCTATAGTCCTCAAAGGTTTGCCAGCACAAGAACCACTCTGTTGACGAGCAAGCTAAGTGTCGAGCCATCAAGGAGGCAAGGCAGGCCAGACTGCCAAATATATTATGAATATATCGCTCGTCTTAAAAATGCTAGTTGGTTTTTCGTACGGGAGTATTGACTAACTGTCTGTGTTTGATGTATGGTTTACCAGCCTGATGTCGACTTATGGTTAGGGCTTAACTTGTTAGTTCTGCTTTTGCAGCCAATTCAGAATAACTACAGATGCCTCGAGATATTAAAATTGACTGCTCAAATGGACTCAGTGTGAGAGTTTCATTGGTTTTAAATTGATAACAGCTGAAAGAGGGGATGATTAAAGTGTGCTGGGGCACAGGACACAGCTCTCTCACAGGGACTCTCGTGAACAGAATCCCTTGGTGTGGGAATGAGTTTCCCCCTCTCTTCCTATCATAGTCACTGCTAAACAATGTTGGGTAAAACTTTTAAAATTGCGCAAAAATATTCAGGAGTCCAGAGAAGAAATAGTGCCTGAGAAGCTGAAATAAGTTTTGATGAAGTGGAGTTCTAGTCTGTAGGGAACATTTAAAGTTAATTAGCATTCCTTAAGGTGGTAATTGTGTCTATTTCCCAGGCATTTGAGTGAAGTAAGCAGTATAGGAAGTATACATATTAGAAGGGTTGGAGTGTGGTATACATCTCTTTCTCCAAATCGTAAAACTGAAGCTCCAAAGTACCTTATCACATTTAAGTCAAACAAAGCCTCTTCTGTGCTTTCTCTAATCTCCTGGGAATGCTTTCATTATTTAAAAAGATGCATTAAATACATTCTTCTAATACAGGGGCAAAGGGCACAAACACAAAAGGAAACTTTTATCCCCCTCTTCATATCAGCATCACTGGTATTTTTTAAAAATGATTTTATAAATACAAACTTCCAGAGTTTAACGGTAGCTTAGAAAGAAAGCCCATTAAGCAATAGCATTGAAAGAGATTCAAAGAAGTTGATAAAGAAGGAAACGTTCTGGGTATGCTCTTGAAGCTATTCTGACCCAGGGACAGCCGAAGGAAAGACTTGCTCTTGTTGTTCTTTTAACCATGATCACAATTGTTGCTTTATTCAAACTCATTCTTTCAGTCACCTATGTCAGTCTTTCTCAGGGAGGGACTTCCTCTTTTTGGCTGACCATCTACTTTACCCTACATAATGTCTTTCCCCAAGCATTAGTCCCTCCATAAATTCTTTCCAAAAGATAATGTGATGCAGCCTCACTCGCCTCACTTCTAATGAGCATTTTGATACACTAATCCATAACAGATTTGTTCATTCATCTGGTAGTCCATATTCAATATTCTTCTCCAACAGCATACTTGAAATTCATCAATTCTACCTTTTGAAGTCATTGTCCAACTTTCATAGACATGTGAAACAATAAAAACACCAGGGGTCATACATACCTTAGTACTAAAAATGGTAACTTTGCTCTTTAATTCTTTAAGGATCTTTTGGTTTGCAGATTTTCCCATTGCATATTTGGGAATTTTGAAGACTGCCTCTTCCTTAGACATTAGTTGTGGATCTAAGTAAAATGAAATTCCTTTCAGTTTATCCCGGCCCAGTATGGCAGTCATGGGCCTATGTTAATTTTATGATTAAAATGTAAGGGTGGAGTCTATCCTGTTAATCTGGAGATAGCCATTGAGTAGTCAATGAGACCTCTATGTGGGCATGGCTTTCTCCTGAGACTTCTGGGAAATCTCACGATATTTCCCTCATGAAGATGAGAAGCTATCTTCTTCAGTTGTTGGGAGTTAATCTCAGAGATGATTAATCATGGACAAGACAAGATGGCAGCGTCTGAGGAGCTGGAGAAGACGCACGGCTTTGCCCTGATGGAGCCAGATCTCAGAAACTGGAGAGGCCACATGGAGACCCCTTCCAGCGATGAGATGCTTCTGCCACCACTGGATGCTGTTGATGACTCCTGAGCCCTGGAAGTGAGGAGCCATGGGGAGACCCCTGCCAGCGCCAGGATTCTGCACCCACTGACCTGTGACTTCGTGAGTCAGAAGGAGACATTATAGACTGGTATCGGGTAATTGAGGTCGTGTCATCTGAATATTCAAAGTTATTAATGATTCTTGCTCTGGTCTTGATACAATGTTCCTTTTCATAAAGGGCAGTTTCTTGAATTATGTATCTGCTCTGCATACTGAATAAATAAGTATGATAAGAGGATACAACCACAATATTCAATCTTAACGATTTTAATATATGCAGCATTCCCTTGTGTTACTACTCCTTCTTGGTCTATGTACAGGGTTCATATGAACACAACTAAGTGTTCTGGCGCTCCCATCCTTCAAAATATTATCCATTATCTATTAGAATATACAGAATCCAATGGTTTTACATCATCATTGTGTTACAATAAAACACAAATAAACATCTTGCTGGTGAATTCTACTTTCATTCAAATCCATCTGACATCAGTCATGATACTGCTTGACCCATGACCTCTTTTGACTCTAGCATGAATTTTTGACACTTCCTTTCTACATACTACTGCAATAATTTTTGAAATATTGTCAGAACTAATTGTATGTAATATTAATGATGTTGGTGCGTAATTTCCACATTCTCTTTGATCACATTGGGAGTATACAGATATATGTATTTCTGCCAGCTGATTGACTAAGTAACTGACTTTCTCATCTGTTAGTATATAGTTGTTGCTACCAACATTGCTACCAACATTGAATCTGTTTGTTTAGAAACTCTCATTTAGTATTTTCTCCATTTTTGGAGCTTTTTTTTGCCAATGCCTTCAGTATAACTGAACTTCATCCTTTAGTACCATCAATTTGTTATTATATGCTCTCTCCTGAAATGGTTGAATGTTAGCTAGGTTTTTGCTTTCTTTTTAAATAAGATGTATTAATTTTAAAATGAATAACAACTTAATCATTGGGAATACCTTTTTCCAAACAAAGGTGGTGAATATACCTATAATCCTCACCTGATGGAGTTCACAGAAAATAGATGAACTACATCAATGGAAAGAAAAAATGATGAAGTTCACTATCATTAGTCAGAAGGAGACCAAGAATTAACTAGTGATGAAGCTCACTATCATTAGTTTAAAGAAGGCCAAACATTGAAGGCCGAGGATAGAACAAACCGCCACTGCCTTATATGAGCGCTAAAGTTGAAAGTGAATAATATTAGAACAAGCCTTCAAGAACTAAAATATGTCCTTGAATATATGGCCACTGAATTTAGAGACCCTGACAAGAACATATTTGACATCTTAAACACTAATGATCACATGAGTTGTGCTCTGTCATCAGGAAGAGAGAAAAGGTTCTTTAAAGGACAGAAGAGAATAAAAAGTTTAAAATGGATGTTACACCAAACTGTGAAACTTGTTCTGGTGCATAGCATGGCCAAAGTGAAAGAAAGTAATGGCAAAGGAAAAGGATGGTGCGGATTTCAAGGAGCAGTTTGACAAGACCCAGAAAAGCATGACCATGAACTATGAAGCAATCTGGAGTTAGAGAGCAAAAAATAAGCAGCACTCAGCATTCCTTAAGCTTAAAGAACGGAAGAAAAATCTTAGTACTTGAATTACAATTTTAAGTAATTCTATGGCAGAAGAAGCATCAAAAAAGAGGGTGTGCATTCTCATCTTAGAAAAGATCTTTTTTCTTAAGTTTGTGTATGTGAAAGCACATACATGAACACAGAAACACTATTCTTGGAAGACTTGAGTAGCTAAAATCAAGGGGGGTCTGGTGCGGATTGTGCTTTTGGTGAAGAGACAGCCTGTCCTTGCTTTTTTTTTTTTTTAAATTCTTATGACTTTTTCTTCTTCAACTGGTAATTATGTAAATAGATTTATAAGGAAACTTACATCCTCTTTTGACATGTTAATTGTTTCTTTAAAAAAAAACATTGAGAGGTCCTGTCAAACTCCTTACATAATATTGAATGTTCTCCTTTGCTAATTATTTTTTGAGACAGAAAAAATTTTGTAACATACTCAAGGCCCCAGTGCTTTGAAATGTGGAGTCATAAAATATGTAAACACAGTATTTTCTGTTCTGAGATTAGATGTATGAGGTGGTGTCATGATGGGGGGGTGGTCTAAGGAAATTATGTCTTTAACTTTAAAAAAATTATGTCTGAACCTTAGATTGCTTGATAAATCTTCAAGATACTATTTTCAGACCATCTGCTTTCTTATTTCTTGGCATCTAGCTGTGTGAGAGTTTCATTCATTGTAAGGTTAACTGAGGCCAGTCTTTTTCCAACTCCATCTTTCCTTTTGTCCTATGAGTCTGAGTTCCAAGTTCAAAGGGACATGTTAAGAGTGATATATTCAAGTTAATGGCCCTCATGTGTGTTTAACTTGGATGACATATCCTCTAAAAAAATCTTCTGCCTGTCCAATATGGATAGATAAGAAAATCATTTTAAAAACTGGAACTTAAACAACTGTTGAAATAGAAAAAAAATGTTTCTCTTTAGCTTCAAATTTCTAAAGGAATTAGATTTTATGGGACTGTCAATCCTTGTAGATAACAATCTGCATGAGCTATCAATCACTTAAAACAGTAAGCTTGATTCAATGGTTCTAACCATCTCAGGAAAGTATTTTCAAGGTTTGATACTTATATATAGACATAGGTTATACCTTTGATTTTGAGCCGTAAATGTTTAACATTTTCCTTGCAACTATTGAAGAAATAGGAATGCTTTTAAAATTAGAAATTTTTATTATTTGGTTATCTCACATGTATGATCATATGTACTTTTACTATTCTCCACTGGTAGTGTAATGGTTATAAGGTAGACTGTGAGCCATAAGGACAGCAGTTCTAAATCACCAGACACTCTGCTGGAAAAAGGTGGGCTTTCGACTCATGCAAATAGTTTCAGTCTCAAATACTCACAGGGTCAAACCTTGTGTTAGGGTTCTCTACAGAAATAGATCCAGGACGCTTATGAACAGAGATATAGATATAGATGAAGAGATATACATATATATGAATAGGTATATATAGCATGGAGGGATATAATAACTAACTAGTCCACACAGTAGTGTGGGGGACTCAGGTCAACCCACTTCCATGGAATAGTTAATATAATGAAAGTCTTACAACTCACAAGGACCTTTAAATTCAAGGCCAAGGAAGCAGACAGCAGAATCGTCCTTAGAACAGTGCAGGCAGTCTAGCCACGGGCAGCAAACAGCAGGAAAAGTCACCAACAGTCAGCATGGCAATAGGATCCAACAGTCCCCATCTCAAGCCAGCAGTTTGTCGAAGCAGATTTCGAAGGAACCTTAAGCTCTAGTGACATGATCCAGTCCCATAGATAGTGTAGATCACAAGTTGAGAAAGAAAACTAGCAGCCAAAAGCTAGTCCAATCATGAGAGAGCGTGAGAGAAGCAGGGCTTGTTGAGCCAGGTATCTCTTTGCCCTCCATTCAAACTGCAACCTTATTAATCCCACATGTCCCTATTGGCCATGTTGGCAAAATAAACCTACCTATCATAGTCCTCAAGGGTCGCTTTGTCCTCAAGGGTAGCATTGATTCCATGGCAGTGCCATTGGAGTTGGAATGATATTGTGAAATATATCCAAGTTCTTTATTATAATAATATGATTAATAGGCTTATATTTTGCCAGAAGCTTGGGATATGCTAGCGGGGTACAGAGTTCTGGTTTGTCCTTTGAAAATGAAATCCTAAAATAATGCATAATATTTGACTTTGTATTTTTTCAATTATTCTTAGTTTTGTTACTATATATGCTAACATTCATCTATGTCCCAAAGCCATTGCTATCAAGTCGAAGCCTGACTTATACTGACCACATAAGACAGACTATATACAAACTTCTGAGATATTACAAGCTCAGTTCCAGACAACCTCAATAAAGCAAATATTAAGATGAAGTGAATTACATTAATTATTTATTTCATAGTGCAAATTTAAATTATATGTAAACCTATCCTGAAGTCAATTTAGTGTGTAGCAACTTTATGAACATGTTTGAAAGCTTATGAAAATCTCCAACAGGTAGCACAGAGACATAAAATGAGCATGCACTGTTGGAACAAAGCACTGGTAGACTTGCCTGAGTCAACGCTGCCACAAACCTTCAATTAGTAAAATGTGTACAATCTACAAAGCTCACCCGAGTGCAGCACAATAAAATGAGGTCTGTCTGTAAAGTTTTCAAGCCTTTATTTGTTACAGAGTTAGACTGTGACAACTTTCTCTAGTGAATCCCCTGGAGGGTGTGAGCCACTGACCTTTTGGTTAGTAGCTGAGCACTTTAACATTGGACCACCAGAATCCTTTTCAATTGTACAAGGTCTTCATAATATTGTTCGAAAAACTAAAAAGTAAAAAATACTGGAAAAAGAATGAAGTCAGTTCATAGTATTATATAATAAGGTCACCAAACTTTTGGAAAAATATAAGTTGAAAAAGCGCGAAGGATTGACAATTACTCCTTTTTATCACTTTTTTCCAGAATGTGTCTGGCATTATTTTATTATGTGGCTTATGTATTTTTCTGTTGTTGACAGCTATACCACTGGCATTTCAAATGTCAGCAGGATCCTCTGCTATGGACAGATTTTAGTGGGTTATAGACTAAGACAGACAGAAAGGAGGTCCTGATATTCTACTTCTTTTTTTAAAAAACAGTGAAAACCTTAATAGCTGCAAAATTTTCCTGGTACAGTGTGAAAGATCAGCCCCTAAGTTGGAAGGCTTTCAAAATATGACTGATGAAGAGCTGCCTTCTTAAAATAGTCAGACTTGATAGTCTGAAATGAGCAATGCTTTCAGGACCTTCTTGCAAATTTAAGGAGATATAAGTGTAAACATCCATTAGTAATCAGAATGTGGAAAGTATGCAGAATGAACCCAGGAAAATTGGATATTGTTCTAAATGAAGTGAAATGAATAAATATTGATATACTAAGTATTAATGAACTGAAGTGGTCTGGTATTCGACCAGGTCAAATGAGATCATTTTAAGGCCAAAAATTCCAGGAGTGACAATTGTAGAGAAATCCTAAAAAGAACACTTCAAAATCTATTCTGAAGTGCAAAATTGTCAGTGATCAGATATTATTCTCTTTTTTTGGGGGGGGGGGCATCACTGCCCTCTGGTGGCAGTGAGAGGCCCAGCCTTGCTCCTGGAGAGCTGCTGCTACAGATATTATTCTCATGTCCACAATGAAGATCAACTAATACAGCTATCATCGCAATTTATACACCAACGACTAATGCCAACGTTAAGAAACTGAAGATTTTACCAACTTTAGAGGCATGAAATTGATCAAACATGGAATCTAAAGATATTGAGCTATTACTAGTGATTAGAATTGTAAAGTTAGAAACGGAGGATTAGTAGTCAGGTAATGTGAACTTGGTGCTAGAAACAATATTGCATCACAGAATTTTGCAAGGTTAGTTACTATTCATCATAAATGCCATTTTCAGCCATGTAAATTGTGACTATATATGTGGATCTCACCAGACCGCACACAGTCGAACCCAGTGAATTATACTTCTGGAAAGACACAATGGGGGAGGTCAATAGCATCCCTCACAGTATGCACAGCATCCAACTGTAGAACAGAGCATCCCTGTTTGATATGTATGTTAAATTTGAAGCCCAAGAAAATGAAACCAAGTTCACAAGGACCAAAATACGATCTCGACTGTATCTCACCTAAACTTAAAGACCACCTCAAGAACCTGGGCAAAACATGAAGGGCGTGCAACAGAACAGAAAGAGGAGCAAAACAATGACGTCTCCAGGGAATGTCAAAACTAGACTTTGAGGCCAGGACTGATACCCCATCATACTCAAACAGAAAATACTCTTAAAGGTCAATAGGCATACCGGGAACTTTTTATAGACTTTTTTTTTGGTCATTGTTGTTAGTTGTCATTATTGTTTTGTTTTCTTTTGCTGTTTTGTTTTGCTTTGTCGTCTTTTTGTGCTTATCATTGTCGCTGCATGTCTGTCTGCACAAGATAGATGGGGTGAACCATCAGGAGGAAAAAACAAATAGACAGACAGGTGGTGGATGGGAAGACACAGAAGGAAGGTAGGAGAACAGAAGGAAGGTGTCAACAAACTTAGGGCCAAGGGAACAATGAGTGATCTCAAATCAATGGCAATGAGGGCATAGAATGCCTGGGGGAGCTTGATCAAAGGCAATGTACCTGAATGAAGGTGAAACCTGACAGTGGGACAAGAGGAAAATAAAAGGAAATAGAGAAAAGAACTAGGAGGCAAAGGACATTTATAGATGTCTAAATACAGGCATGTACATATGTAAATATATTTATATATAATGATAGCAAAGTATATCTGTGTCCATATATGTATATGTTAAGTATTAAGTTAGCAGACAGACATTAAGACTACTCAAGTACTCCCTCAATGCGGGAACACTTTATTCTAAAAAATTGGCATTTTGTGATGTTAACCTTTATGACATAATCGCTGTAGGCAAAATGGGTGCATAATAAGCAAATGTGGTGAAAAAAGCTGATGGTGCCAGGCTATAAAAAGATATAGCATCTGGGGTCTTAAGGACTTGAAGATAAACAAGTGACCATCTAGCTGAGAAGCAAAATAGCCCACATGGAAGAAGCACACTGGATCAAAGACCCAGAACAAAAAAAATCATATTATTGTGAATGAGGGGATGTGGGGAATAGGAATTCATAGCCCATTTGTAGGCAACAGGACATCCCCTTACAGAAGGGTCATGGGGGTGGGGGAGATGAGCCAGTCAGGGTGCAGTACAAGATCAATGTACCATATAGCTTTTCTCTAGATCTTTAATTCTTTCTCCCCCCACCCTCACTATCATGATCGCAATTCTGCCTTACAAATCTGATTAGACCAGAAGATGTACACTAGTACAGATAAGAACTGGAAACAGGGAATCCAGGACAGATAAATTCCTCAGGACCAAATTGAGAGTAGTAATGTCAGGAGGGGAAGGGAAAGATGAGAGGAGAAAGGGGGGAACTGATCACAATGTTCTACATATAACCCCCTCCCAGGGAATGAACAACAGAAAAGTGAGGGAAGAGAGACAGCAGTGGGTGTAAGACATGGAGGAGAAAAGTCAATAAATTATCAAAGGTTCGGCTGAGCCCCGGTGGCGTAGTGGTTGTGCGCAGGACTGCGGCCCACTGGGACGGAGGTTCAATTCCAGCAGTGGGGTTGGGCCTCCTACTCCCACCACCGGAGAGCAGTGATGCCAAAAAAAAAAAATTATCAAAGGTTCATGGGGGGTTGGGGTGTGGATGAACTGATACTAAGGGCTCAAGAAGAAAGAAAATGTTTTGGAAATGATGATGGCAACATATATACAAATGTGCTTGAAACATGGATGAATATGTGGATTGTATAAGAGCTATATAAGCCTCCAATAAAATGCTTTTTTTAAAAGACCATCTCAAGACTAGATTGGATGTACTGATCCCTAATGACCAAAGAACACATGAGTGGCAAGGCATCCTACTTGAGGACAAGTTAAAGGCCATTCAAACAATAGAATCCAAAAGGTAACTCCAGACAATGTGAAGTTTATGACATGTGACAAAATCTGGAGTCAGAAACCCAAAAGGACACATTTGAAATTCTGGAAATTTGACTAATTGAGGGAAAGTTGCAAGTCTCAAGTTTGGATATAGAAAGATTCTAGGGACAAGATATAGAGCAAGACAATAAGCATCAACAAGTGAAAAAAATACAAAATAATTATTTGATGTTCAGACACTTTAAGAAACAGCATATGTATTAGACTGGGTAGACTAGAGGAACAAATTTCATAAACACGCATATCAATATAAGGAAAAGGTTTATTATATACAAGAGAAACAGGACATTGAGCCCTGTCCAGTTCAAAGTCGTAAGTCCAATATTAACCCACATTCCCAAAATCAGTCTATAAAGTCTCCTTCTGACTCATGAAGTCACAGGTCAGTGGGTGCAGAATCCCGGCACTGGCAGGGGTCTCCACATGGCTCCTAGCTTCCAGGGCTCAGGGTTCATCAACAGCAGAAGTGACTCATCACTGGCAGAGGTCTCCATCTGGCCGCCTCAGCTTCAGAGGTCAGGCTCCTTCAGGGCAAAGCTGTGTGGTCTCTCCGCGGGCTCCTCCAGCTTCTCAGACTCTGCCATCTTGTCTTGTCCATGATTCATCATCTCTAAAACTAATTACCAAGAACTGGGGAGATAGCTTCTCATCTTCACGAGGGAAATATTGCGAGATTTCCCAGAAGTCTCAGGAGAAAGCCATGCCCACACAGAGGCCTCATTGGCTACTCAATGGCTATCTCCAGATTAACAGGCTAGACTGCACCCCTACATTTCAATCATAAAATTAACATAAGCACATGACTGCCACAGCATATAATCAAGAAGCAAAGATGGAAGATCTCCTCTCTGGAAAGTTTTTGTCTCTTTAACTTCAACTTACTGGTTCCTTGGAGATCTACATGTGCCTTAGCACAGTCTCTCTCTCTCTCTCTCTCTCTCTCTCTCTCTCTCTCTCTCTCTCTCTCTCTCTCTCCTCTCTCTGTCTCTCTCTCTCTCTCTCCACTTGTTTATCTTCTTTTTATACTTCAGAAGCAACTGTTTCAAAATATTCACTACATTTATCCTGACTCACTAACATAGCAAAGATAATCCATATAGAATTATAGCCACACCATAGAGTTTGAGACTCACAACACTAACTTTAGGGAATAAATTCAATCCATAAACACATCGCATTTAGCAGAAACATCCTAATGTGTATTGCAAGCTGTGTTCAATTCAAGATGACACATTGATATGCAGAAAGTTTGGCAATAGCATTTGTGGTATAGGAGCTAACTATGCTTTTTCACTAACTTGGACACTCTACAAAATAGATATTTGCTTGACTTATATTGTAGCATGAATTGGTTAAGAGGCAGAAGCCTTAGCCAGGGAAGTTTGTCCACCAAAGGGACTTAGGGGGCAGGAGAAGTCATAGATTTAATTCATTCAGGACCAGAACTTAGCGAATAAAAATCCGAGAATGTTTGCCAATATAAAGCATGTTGTGTGAATAATTCTGATCATAGTAGTGAATTTTTCAGATAAAGTCTTAATGGCATTTCTCTCTGAAACTCTATGGCCATCTGTCCTACAATACATCACTCTACCACGAACACTACCAAATCTTTAGTCTTTGTATCCCTACTGGGTTCCAAGACGTAGATCTTTGTCAAGTGTATGAGAAGATGTCGTGGAATGTTGAGATTCGGGGTAAGTTGGTAAGTTTAGAGATATGACAAAAGGAATCTATAAATATACAATAATAATTCCCTACTATCAAGTCAATGACAATATGTATTCCTCCATATGACGGAGTAGAACTTCTTTTGTGGGATTCTGAGACTATAGCTCCCCATGGGACCCGTGAGTTTTGAACTGCTGATCTTTTGGTGAGCAGCTCAGTGTGTATACCACTGTCCAGTGAAGGATCCCTGGTGACAGAGTGGCTAAGCTCTTGGCACTCCAATGAAAAGTCACCAGCTGAAATCCTTTATTTGCTTTGCAGGAGAGAGATGTAGCAATCTGTGTCAATAAAGATTACAGCCTTGGAAACCTATGGACAATTCTACTGTCATAAAGGGTCACCATGAGTTGGAGTAGACTTGATGACAAGAGATTGCTGAACAATTGCTACCCGAATCTGTTAATATTATCCAGAGATAGAGAAACAATGGGAAATTTTCTAATGTGTTTTTTTCTCTCTCTCTCTCAAAATGCCAGCATAGGCTTCACACATGGATTAAGCCTTTAGTCAATCCCCTCCGATTACAGTTGCCGGATGTGAATAGCTTTGTAATCAGACAGGAAGCACTGTAAAGTTGATTATGGAAGATATAAAGTAAAATGCAATATCTGAACATTTGATCTTCCTTTTGACCCATTTTAAAGTTGATTCCCTTTTCTTTGTTGTTGTTGCTTTCTTTTTTTAAGTGAAGGGGAAATACATGAAGATTAAGCCCTGATGAATTGCCCTCTGACCATGGAACAGGGATATAAATAACCTTGCTATCATGCAGAATGCATTGCAAAGTGATTTGCTGCAAATAGAGTTAGGTTAAAATTTAGCTTCTTATCATTTGATTTCCCTTATGACTCATTTAAATGTGTTCCATTTTTCAATATTTTCAGTTGAGGAACTTTTCTGTTTGTTATTGTTGACTTCATTCCTTTTAATATCTTTCTGTATATGAAATTTTGGATAGGTAAATCTATAAAGTTTTGGTTCCTCTGGGTTATGAAATCAGAGGGTGGGAGTGATGGAGAGTTAATGAGTAAAGAATGAAGAATATGTTCTAAAAACCAATTATGGTGATGGTGGTACAATTCTTGATGTGAAAACTATTGGATTGCATGATTTGTGAATTATATGCCAATAAAATGGTTCAAAAAATACCTGCATAATCTAAGGTGAAGCTCAGAGTCCTGGTGAAGTGGTTTTGCCCTGGGCTACTAACAGTGAAGTAAGCTGCTCAAAACTACCAGTCACCCCAAATGAGCATTATGAGGCATCTTATGTCTGTAAAGATTTACAGCCTCAAAAAGCCTTAGGGGAGTTTTAGAGTTGCTGTAAGTCACAGTGAACACAAATGGGAAAGGGTTTGGTTTGGTGGGGTGGGGGGACATTGTGGTGTTTGTACCCTATAGGACCTTTTATTATTTCCTGCAATCACATATTATTTATGATAATTACTTTTATTATTCCATGTAATCCCCATGGGCTCTTTTTTTATTTGTTCGGCATTAACCAAGGACGTAGCATGTGGTAAGCAAAGGGGTGAGAACTGGACCGACCCAGATGAATAAAATATTATTCTTTTGCCCAAAACACACTCCAGCTCTGCTTATAGGAAAATAGTCTGCATGAAAATAAATCACTTCCATGGCCAGAAAGTTTGGCTGCACTTTAAAAGACTCGCAGGAAGAGATATTAGAAAGCAGCATTATGGAATTAATCATGATCTAATTTTACTTTATTCCCCTATAACCTCAACAGCCAAAGGCCCAGAATCTTGTAGGTACACATGAAATAGCTCTGACATTAAAGCACAGATGTCACATGTTGACTCCCACACAAAGCAGCTCAGAACTCGCTGGTCCCAGGGTCTCCAGAGCTCATTGCGGGAGCTCATGGCATGTATTGCATGCCATCAAGACTGCCTCCTTTGGGTTCTTCTTTGGTTCTTCATGGTTTTCCTTGGTTGTTCTCTTCTACTCCCAGGCTCCCACACTGCCAAAGCAAGACTCCACATCGTCGCTATGAAGCTAGCTAGCACTTTCCAAGGGGCTGTTTCCCTGCTTCTTATAAACGAAAGATTATAAAACCTGTAAATCTTCCCAAGTACCTTGAACCTGGTCTGCTCTGTTCCCAGAGGAAGTTGAAAGACTCCTCCTTTACCTAGGCACGTGTTGATGATACCTGTAGGGCTTATATAACAAGTCTACGAATACCACAAGTGACAAATAACTTCTTTCTATTCTGTCCATGGCTCTTTCAGACTTAACAGAAATCAATCAGACTCTCTCCCTGAGGTTCATGTAGACTGCATGTACCATTTTTCCACCGCGCAGATCTCTTGTTGACTTGAATAACTTTGAAAGGCCTCCAGCAAGAAGAAATGCAACTTGTTTTATTAGATATCAGGGAGGCTGAACGTGATTCTGGCAAATCAGCTGGCAGATCCAAGTGAAGGAAGTCACTCACCTGAGGTTCCTCAGAGGAAAAACCCTCTTAGGTAGAAAAGTAGCATATGGGAAGAATATGTTATCAAGCCAGAAGGAGTGATGTATAGAAGTAGCAATACCTATTCATTCCATTTGATCAAATGTGGGAAATGCAGCGCACAGGTAGGTCTTTTGGAAATGTCATTACACTGCCACTGGAATGAGCATTCAAAGCTGGGGGGGGGAAAAGGCATTTGACTAGAAGTCCAAAAGTGAAAAAAAAGTATTTTGAAATGTATCATACCTTATTTTTTGGACTCACCACTCCCCAATTTATTTTCATAAAATGTGTTTCAGTTTCTTCACAGAGAATACCTAGGTATAGTATTTCTCCCAGCAGCCCATAGGGAGTAAACAGTCCTGGGAAGACATTATACCATATATACCACACTCCATAGAGCTAGTCAACACTTGCACAGAAACACGCTCTCCGCCAGCCACTTAATGTGGTTTATTATAAAATTCTTTACCTGCCTTAAAGCACTTTTCATCAAAGCCACTTTTAAGCTGAATCTGAGGACCAAGAATGCCTTTAACAGAATCCTGAAATAGCATTTAACCCGAGGCTGAGAAGAGAGAGTGCTTTTAACCTAAAGTGCTTTCCTCTTTGGTACTTCATATTGTACCTAGCACTCAACATTAGTGACTGTGAGAACACCCTTAAGACCTAAATGAAAGAGACTCCATTATAGAAATTCAGATTCATTATATTAATATATTACAAGTAATATCTGAAATCATTAAGCAGCTTTACTCCAACTAAATTTGAGTCTTTTTTATTGAACTATGCATTCATGCAAATAAATTGAAGTCTTACCACCTGGGATTCTAATAAATCTATGCTGATATTGGGGAAAATACAATCTCCCTTCCTAGATTTTACTTAAATCTGAAGTGAGTCAAATATGCACACATTGGCTACTCAAAATAATGTCTTATCTCTGATCATTCACAGAGCAATGTTTCCATGTTGAGTATACATTAGTTGAACTAAGGAGGTAACTTATCATTAATGAGTTCAATCAATTATCCAAATACATTTAATATGTCAAATCTCCTCAGGTTTGTCACACAAATGGAAATAAAAGTGTTTAAATCAGTGAGGTTATCCACTTACCTAAGTAGGAACTTCATAATCCCCACTGGAGTTTCTACTTTAGAACCATGGTGATGATGTTGCATAAGCATTGAACTTCAAAGTTAGTGGTTCAAACCCACCAATGCTACACTGACACATATAAGACCATCATGAGGTGGAGTTGACTGCACTATAGCTGGTTGGTTGTCTTTTATAAATTATATAGTTTATTTGCACCTACTTTTCACTTAATCTACTATCTCATTATCCATCATTTCATATTTCCAACTATAGTAAGACATCTATACTTCAACTATTTTCTCCATTAACGATATACATCCTGAAGTCAGGATCATCAAGAAACAAGTTAAGAATACGACTGGTGTGAAGGTTAAGGGTATGCGTTGTTAACTGTGTTTTGTCACAGACATAAAGATGCAATTACTCTCCATTTTGTGATATGATGTTGTCAACCACCATTTTCACATAAAGTTGATTTTTGTGTAATGACCTGGTCTTGGATACGTGAGCAGTGGGCTGTGTGCTAATCTGAAACACTGGAGACCTCCAGTTACAGGAAAGTTATTGTCAGGAAAAGGGTCAGGGAGGGCAGAAGCGAGACATAAACTTTGTTAGCACTTTCAAAATAATTATTTGTTGCTTTTTATTGTTTGGTGCAGCAACTTTTTTTTTGGTCAAAAAACACTCTTGATGGACCTTATTTCTCACCCCAACTTCAAAATGTTGATGCATTATTACTTGTGTCCTAAATTGTAGCACTTCTCATCTGTACCCATGCTGATTTTTAGAGTTTTCAAAGCTATTGTAATATTTCAGCATTGAAATATTGCATTTCTGTGGCTAAAAACTCCACCTATATGCCCTCCAAATTAGATATTCAGTCTCAAATACCACATTCATTAATTCCCAGATTTGGGTAATGAGCTGCTTATGTAAGATTCTATTACATGTTTGGTACACATCTCAGTTATGTATAAAGTAAAGTGACCAGATTCTAAGTGGGACACCATTGACTTGGGGGGGGGGGAGGGTATTCTTGATTAAAAAATTGGTCTATATGGAGCAGGAAAAATTTTCATAGAACACAAAAATAGTATTATAATATACTTATTTTGATTTTAAGATGCCATGGAATGTTGTTAAATTGTTAAAAAGCAGGATGTCTGGTCACTTTATAAAGGAGCCGGGATTCGTGATGCCACGTCTGCTGCATAGTCTCTGAATCATTTGCAAGCTGGAGTCACACTCCATTCCTCTCCATCATTTGCACTCTTTACCAGACAACCCAAGCTGAAAGATATACTCCAACTTCAACCACTTTTTGTCACTTCCACTCTTACCTCTTCTCTAAGCACAATCACGTCTCCCTAGAATATTTCTGCCTGCTACTCTCCTGGATTACCTTAAATCTAGTGTCCACACAGAAAACAGAAGGATCATTAAAATGCATAATTTCTGTTGCTTCATTTTTTCTTTGAATACAATACCCAATTCCTTGGAATAAAAGCATACATAAAATTATGTATTGGAGAAGCCCTCGTGGCATAGTGCTTGCACATTGGGCTGTTAACTTCAGGGTGAGCAGTTCAAAACCACCAGCCACTTCTTGGGAGAAAGACCAGGTTTTATGTCCCTGTAAAGATTCCTAATATCCCACGTGGGCAGCTGTCCTCTGTCCTGTAGAGCAACTATGAGGCGATATAATCTTTTTATAATAGATAGTATGGACTTACTCATCAGGGACTTTAAAATCTTTTTGGTTTGGAAAGATGGGAAAATATGAATAAACATATGGGGAAAAGCCACACATGCAAGTGTATATATTTGGAAGTCCTTGTTTATTGGGATTTCACTGTACTTAAAAATTAAAATAATTAAGCTTCATTTCTTGACTGAGTCCTTACAAAGTAAAATTTTTAAAAAAGGAAACACAAGTAAACAAAGCATTGAGAGCAATATATTTCTAGGGTATGAATGGATATTCAATAAAAAAATCAGAGAAATGTTCAATATTTAGGAACCAAAAGGCAGCAGTACATATTTGAAGCAAAGCCCTGAGGCACTGGGAGGCTCAGGAGAGATTGAATTCACAGTATTCTAGTACAAGGTTGCTTTTGCTATATGGTAATGAAAATATAATTAACTATCCATGGAAGCATGGCACTTATTTACATTATCTATATCATTAAATGTCTTTAGTAAGCATTTAGGAGAGTAATATGATGGAGTATTTCAAAGCATAAATGGAGGTGCAGGAATGATGGAAGTAGGCAAATTATGAAGAGCAGAAAATATCATTTTTAATAAAGAATCTGAAAACCTAAACTTTTAAGTGAAAACCAAATGTTTATAGAGTACAACCAAGGAATTAGTCGCATTAAATTACTAAAACCAGTCACTTAGGGATGATCAATTTTTCCTAGAATCCACTACCCATACATCAGAAAGCTTGATGGTGCTGTTGGGTAAGTCTTGGAATAGCTGCAAGTTTGTAGGTTCAAACCGACCAGCTACTCCTAGGAATAAATATGAGGCTCCCTGCTCTCTTATAGATTTACAGTCTCAGAAATGCCACAGATGGTCACTATAAGTTGGCATTAACTCAATATAAGAGCCATCATCTGGGAAGTCCAAAGGGTCATGGAGCAAACGTTGCAAGTGTCACCTTAAACAGCACACGATGCTAATCATCTCTGCTTTTCTTCCTGCATCACAGTGTTTTTGTTTTCATCATGATCCACCTGCTGGCTCTTAAGGGTAAAAATGGCTGTTCTGCAATAATTTCATTGGGAAACATCATCTCATCCACTCACAGCCTTGGACATGCTGCTTCAGATTTCTTTTAGTTCCCCAAACTTAAAGAACATTTCAAATGAACACAATTTTGAGTCCCTTGAGAGTACTGAAACTGCCACTTTAATCCTGTTTTAACCTGAGTTTTAGAATGCAGTGTTCTTCAAGCAAGGTTTGGAGAGACAGAAACATCACCTTCAGAAGTTTATAGATATAGATGGAGGTTATGTGGAGAAACAATACCTTCACATTTCAATCTCTTTAATAGTGGTTTTACTATTCTGTGGCAATACTTTCAGACTTACACCCCTGTAAGAGCAAGAGCAATACCACAAATGGTGACATTAACAAACACATTATATATATATATATATATATATATATATATATATATATATATATACACACACACACACACACACACCCTCAGTTGCTTGGAGATCTTCATAGAACACCACATCTCTCATCCTTCATTTCCACTTGCTTCTCGGTGCCTAATCTGCTTGTTGTAGTTCTTAAAATGGATTGGTTTAAAACTCACCCTACAGTGTTATGATCTCATTAGCATAACAAAGAAGACCATATTACCAAATGGGATTATGTCTAGAAGTGTAGAGGTGAGAATTTGCACCATATATTTAACAGAGGTAAGGGTTTGCAGGAAGGGGAGGTGCGGCAGGTCATAATTCATTCTATTAACAGGATTCATTATGATTGCGTAGGAATTGGGGGTGGCAAGGAGGCAAGGGAAATAGCATTGTGATCTGGCCTGAGTTACAGACAGTCACTATATTTCCTGCTTCCTATTTCTTGGATTTCCCAAGCATCTTGGTTACTAAATATTTCAAAAACGGATCTCTCAGCCTCCAATAAATTCTTTGAGTTGCCTCCCTTGCCCTACAGTACCCTTCAGATAAATTCTCCTCTGCTTAATATAGCCATAGTGTCCTGTTTTTGCTTTTTTGTAATGCTTGCTGCCAAAAACCTTGACCAATACACTTCATGACCAAGACTGTTGTCTGATTTCTTTCTCTATGTGTATGTCTAAACAGCCTATTTTTGGTTCCTGTTTTCTGCTCTTTTCTAGATTCCTTATGTATGCATAGTTGTGTTTTGTTTTTCAGTTCCTTTGAAAAAGACCATAGTCACTGCAGTGGCCCTAAAAGCCAAATACCATCATTCTAAAAAGCATGTGGAGACTGCCCTCCTGGGTGAATGATGATAATACTGTCACATTATTTGAGCATTTAACTGCCTCTATTGAGTAGTTTTCCTCATAGTTTTGATTCATTTGGAATCTAGCTGACAAAGATCCCATTACTGGGTGTTCTTACCATAATTTGTCAAAAAATATATAGCAGAGATGAGGGAGAATGAAGCTAATTTGTAATCTGGGAGACTTAACCTGGTTATGCTGATGAACTAACTAAATCGGTCAAAAGTTTGAGAGCTTAAAGATTAAAAGCCACCATCCTCTAGTTAAAGTTGAATTCATTATGTAAACAACATGATTTATAAGTGCAGTCATGTGGAAGGTCTATTTGTTTTTCTCACCAAAAGATGCTTTCAAAGAAAGATTGCAGGAAAAAAATGGATTTTCTCCAACCAATGTGTTGCCTGCCACCCCTGGTATACGTGCTGAAATGGTAGGATGATGATATAATGATTGCACTAGCCAAGGCCATAGGCATTTGCAAAGAATTCCAAAAACATTGGCACCCCTATAAAGAGGTGTTTTCTAAATAATGAGAGTTGTTAAGAGAAGAAGGGATTTCCAGTGAGCTCACAGATGGGAATAAGTGGGGAGCCAGAGCTCAGGGTTTGGGGACTGCTCCCTTTTTTAAGACTACAATAAGGCAAAGAGAAGCAGAAATAATCATTAACATTGTGCCAGGACAAGAGTTATGAGAGCTAAAGGGGCAAAGCTAGTTCATTAACACTTGTCAAGAAAGCAGAAATGTTCTGACTCTCTTTTCCTATCTACACTCTTTTAAGGAGTATTCTGTGGGTCTCCTAATTCAACATCCCACATAGCAGTATCTGTCTCCAATCTGTATCATATTTACATACAGGTGGCAATCCTACCATATCCTTTCAATTTGACAAAGAAATGGGAGCCAATGTGTCAGATATTTTCCTGTGGCCAGCACTGTTCGGATGGTCAAGTTGTTTCTTATCATTGACACATCTCTTTTCTACTATTCTCTCCGACATGTAAGGCTATGACTGCTCGGAGGTGTTTCCTGTTGCAATTAATCAAAACTCACCTCAAATACAAGAGTAAGAAATGAATCTGGTTTTGCAAAAAATAAAATGTTACTAGGAAGCCATAGGAACAAGATGAGCTTCAGAAGGCAGGACTAATTCCAGAGGCACAGAAGAGCCATCATATTGCATTGCCTCCAATCACACAGCTTCATGCTACTCTTTTGGCTTAATTTTTCCACTTCGACTTTCCAGAAGGTGATAGAAGAGCCTTCGAATAGTTGCCCAGTTCGTCTTTCTGTAGAAAGAGGGTTTCTCTTTCCAAGTCGTCCTGTAAAAAACATTGCAGAACATTCTCAGCAGGACTCATTTTGATCCTGTGTTTATGCTTGAACCCATGACGGAGACTGGAAGATAAATATTTGTTTATCCCTGTTCCTTCAGGTGGTAGGATCAGAACTAACCCAGACGAATGAGAGGAAGATTGGGAGAAGGTATCCTTTCCCCCCCCCTCCCAAAATAAGATGGAGATAGTGCCACAAAAAAAGAAATGAAAAGCAAGGGCCATGCGTACAAGAATCTGTAGGGATGGTACCTTGTTTTCATAAAGGAGACAATAAAAGTTACTGTAAGATGACATTTGAGTAGAGTTACACAGGATGGGGTAAGTGCAAAGCCTCTGATTCAGGATGTGCTTGGCATGAATCAGAAATGGCCGTGTGCACAGTGAGGCTGCAGTCAAGAGCGTGAGAAGAGAGAAAAAAGAAGTGAAATCTATTCATTTGTGGAGGGGAGGAACCTGGACTGCCTTATAATTTATGATAAGGAGTTTGAGCAAGTGAAAAGGCTCTGAGTCCTTTAACTAACTGTTTTTTATCTGTAGTAAATATGTAGGATAAATATTGATCATGTAGGTCAGAGTGTGTGCTAATGCCTGTGACTATAAGAAGACATAATGATTTAAGAACCCTCTAATTTAAAGAATATATTGCATGTATTATGAATGTAAATATCCAATGCCAGGTAGCATAAATCATATTCTAGATACAAGGACTAGACTAGGGTGTCATGGAGTGTGTTCTCAGCAACACTACTCTGGAGAAATGCCCTTTGAAACAAAAGACTCTTGCTCAAATAAGTTTAAGACCCTTGGCATAACCCACACTCTCATTGAATTTCCCAATGGATATTGGCATATTGAAGACTATAAAAACAAAGAAACCCACTTAACTTTACTTAACCAGATGTGGTTAAATCTTTGGATCACAAGATTTTTTTTCTCATCACTCACCTTGTAACATCCTGAGAAACTGATACTTGAAAAAAAAGAACATGTTATCGGAGACACAGAGCTGACATTGGAAGGAAAGATGTTGTCGAGAAGGCACGAGTTGAGCTGAGTCTTAAAAGAAAGATGATATCTTGATTCATGAAAAGAAAGGACATTCAAGGCAAGAGAAAAGTAAAGTAACTCACCTCAGAGTTAGTCTTTTGGAACTTGCCTCTTCAAGTAACATTGGGCTACAGAGTGAATGCCCCAAATATAATGATCATAGTACAATTTTTATAAGCACTAATAGACATCTTCTGAAATGACCAAGTCATCAGAAATGAAGATGAATTCATCTGTGGGAAATCTCTCAATTCTTTGGCATTGTTTATAGACAACTAAGTTAAGGCCCAGAGAGACTATAACTTACTCAGTCATCCCTGCCTAATCGATATCAGAGTCTTAGTTTTCCTGCTCTGGGGCCAGGTTCCTGTTCCCTGAAGGAGGAGTGATTGTCTTTGTATGTCTGCAATAGGCACTTTGGAATTAAAGCAAAGAATCAATTCCTATGCAAGATGAAGATTTCAGCATGCAGTGGATACAGAAACAATCAAATTAAAGAATAGCACAAGCCTGGGTTTTAATGAAGCTCATCTTTGTTTCTTTTGCAGATCAAATTTTTGGCTCTCATCTGCACACAGTGTGTGAACGTGAAAATTCCACTGTTCCGTGGTTCGTAAAGCAATGTATTGAAGCTGTAGAAAAAAGAGGTGAGTGGCTGAATACACAGTATATTCACCCATCACTGTAGTCTCTAAGCAATCGGTGTTCAAGGTAACAGCACTACTTGACATCTCTGGGAGGCCATGCAAGTAAAACTTGACTTTTGTTAATCAGTTAAGAGGACCAAGTTTCTTATTAACTTCAATTTGTCTTTTACAATAGGGACATTAGTAATTCTCACTGTTTCTTTATTTATTTTTAATATTTTGTCGGATTGACACGCTGTTGATTCAATTGCAAACTTCTTGTTTTCAAGCCAGTGATAAAACATTCATAAAATATCAACACTCATACTACTTAGAAACCTCTGAACATTCATGCTAGTAGATGTGGTGCCAGGACATTTTTTGGTAAGCCCCCAACATTACCCAAGTGAAACAAAAACACTGATATTCTCTCTTACACATGTTTCTACTCAGTTACAGAACACAGTTAACTGGTTTTCCTGGAACAATTAGCACATACACACACCTCTAGAATTATGATGGCCTTTGATTCCCTTATTCCGATATTCTGTGTTTCATCTAAAACTATGTCAGTTTACTGAAAGGGCTAACCAAAGCCCAATTGACTCATCAATTCTACGATAGTCTGTGTGTCGGGTGTTTTTCCTTCAGATTATGACTTCATTTGTTCAAGGTCATTTTCTCTAGATGATACATACAGGAGATGCAGAATCTTAAAAAATATATTGTATAAAAATGTGAAGCTTCATCGCCATCTGTTACAACTTTACAACATATTCCCAGGATCTAGGGAGATATATATCATGCAAAAATAGAGGTGTTTTCAGAAAAAGAATCGGTGAACCTTTTCCTCTTTCAGGCCCTGATCTCTTAAAACAATAGAACTAAGGGGTGGGAAAAAACTTTACCAAGTTAAGTGCTGGGAAAAAGCCATTTTAATTCTCAGAGTGTTACCTGGCTTTATTATAGCAGCATAATAAAAATGGTCTGCAATTTCCAACTCCTGGAAATTCATACTTTAATTATATTGTAAGGACAGCCTTGGGATCCTATTATTCCCAGATCGGTAGGGAATGAGAGAATAACAAGAAGAAAAAGAGTGGGCAGGGAGAGTGGATAAAGAAAGGGGCTTTGGGGGAAGCACATCAGGGAGAAAAAGGAGAGAGGACAGAGAGCAGAAAGAGCAAAAGCAGGGCAAACACGAAGAGAGTAGTCTGAGAAATGAAGTCAGTTGTAGCAGAGAAAAAAACACACACTTCTATTGCCTGTTACAATGTCCTTTAATTTTATGAGCCCTTATTTTAGGAATATCATATAATAAGTACTTAAAGTCAATTGGGTTACTGACAATGCCATAATGGTGTCATTCCCCATAGCCAAGCAATCTTCGCTCACTCATTAATACCAAGTACGGATGGTGTGAATATGCTTATATTAGACCCAAACTGCAAAGCAAACTTTGGGGGAAGCGGTACATAGCAAGATACATGTATGTACAAAAGACAGCTCTTGACCTCTCTGTTATTATACAGACTGACCCTGGGCAAACTGAAAAAGTCTGCTGGATACACCCAGGCTGTATGCAGATATTAGAACATTGTAGAATGGGAAGTGTGTTTAAATAGGAACTATATCTTTTGTTCATGGCATTTATTTTGAGAGTTTTAATAAAATAAGATAATGTTTTTGCTGACAGGCACAATCATATGTGGCATTATATTTCATTGTCCCAGTATTTACTTTTAAAATGAATGTGTAGATTCACCACCAAACAGGTTCTAATCACACATGTGATTAGAATTCAAAGAATTCCTAAGCATTCAATGAAAGCTGAAGATTTTACAATTCTACAAAGCAACTGATAATTCATAGCACTTTGGCAGTGTCAGCTTCAAGGAGTACTGTGGAAATGTTCAATACAGACTCAGAGGTGCAAGATAAACCTCTCACATCGTTGCAAAATTTACAAGTGTGCACTTTTGATTATATTTCTCTATGATCATTTTCTTGGATTAATAGTCTTACATTTATACGCCAATTCTATTTACTCAAAGTGTTGTTTTTACTAAAATCTGGCTGAAAGCACCTCAGGACAGAAATAATTTATGTGAATCTAAGTCCAATGTTTATGCAGGCTTCTGATGACATTTTATGCTGGGGTTGGTATTAGGAAGTAGCATATAGAGGTGCCAAGTCTCTAGCACGGCTGGGACTCAGCATATCTGAAGCCCTTCTTCTAATGGCCAGATCTTCTTCCAGCCAAGATACTCAACTGCAGAGTCATGGGAAATGCTTATGGACCTGTTCTGGGAAAAGCACAGTTAATGAAAACTGTGTGTTTATTCTCAGACTCAAGGAAATGGCCTCAATACTCTGTGCAGTGACACATTGTTACCAAAAAAACTCTCTCTCTCTCTCTCTCTTTGTCTCTCTCTCTCTCTTCCCTCCTACCCCATCTCTTTCCTTGCCATTGTCTTCCCCCACATTGAAATAAAAATCTTTTAAAACCTATATGGATGTTTTCAAAACACATTTCTCGCAAGTGTGATGTAGAGAGAAATATAATTAGGAAACACAATTCTCCAGTCCTTCTGTTTGTCTGTTCGTCCGCAGGTCAGTCTTACCTTTTTGCCCCTGACAAAGCCAAATGGACCTTGCTACTTTACTGCTCCCAGGGAATTCCTGAGGTACACGGTACTTTCTTTCTTCCCTCCTGGTTAGGCGGCATTAGTTGCATTTTTAATTTTGCCTCCGTTGGACATGCTCAGAAGAAAGATCTATTAGTGAGCTGATATAAACCAATTTAGTCAATAACTTGTTTAGTATGTTTCCTGATCAGATTTGGTTCCTTTATTCCTCTAAACCACCAGAGAGCATTCTCCTCCTCACCCACAAGCATAACTGGATTAAATTATTTTCTGTGGTTTCGGACACTGCCTGCTTTGCCTAGAAAATATCCGCAAAACTGGGGCAGTACACCGTAAAGAAGCGTGACACCCTTTCCAACCCAACAAGTGGCTCCTTCTCCGTTCTCTCTTAACAGTTGCCAATCACACAGAAGAGGGGTTTTCATTGACCCTAAAGCTTACATTTGTATTTCCTTGTTCAAAATGATTTCTGTAAGTGTATTTAAGAATCATTCAGCCACTCTTCAGTACCCAGCCTTGGGTGAGGGTCCTTCTTAGTTGACCTCATTTCAGGGCCACCTTAGTAGACAGCAGAGGGATATCATGCCCAGTGCATGCAGGGCCTGCATGGCCATTGGTATGTTTGAGTTCCTTGGTGTGACTAGTGTGTCAATCTGTCTCATTGGATATTGTTCTTGTTTACTAATGTGATTTGTGTGTGTGTGTGTGTGTCTTTCCAAATAATAAGTCCAAAATGGGTGAGCTAAGGTCTGTCCATACTAATCTGTAAAAAGTGTTCTGGTTATGTGTTACATATTATATATTAACCCAGTTAATGAGCCGGGTTATTCCTTATTCTGACACTCTTCCCAGGATACACACTCTTCTTTGCCCACAATTCTAGCCCAACTCTTCTGAATTTCTCTCTCTCTCTCTCTCTCTCTGCCTCTCAGTAGTAAGACAAAATCTTGACATCATATGACCATCATTTTAAAGGTTTGCGAAATGACTGTTAAAGGAGGCGTGGTGACATGCTGGAAAATGTAGGTGTGCACAGTGCGAAGCATGCGACGATCTCAAATATGTAGACCGCAACTGACTTAAAAAGAGGACCACTTGGGTGGTTTAGAGAGAAAACACTAGAAGATGTGAAGTAAACAAAATACATCGTCTAAACTGATCTAATAAATATTAGGGCTTCAATAGTTATTTTAATGCAAAGTACGTAACTGAATGACTGACATTTGCTCAGACATTGGGAAAAAAAGTTTACAGTGTCTGAAAAATAGTGGGCACTCAGTACGTATTTGTTGAAGGCACAAACCCTCCTCCTGTGGACTATAAGCAACACGTAGTTATGAAGTTCCTATCGACTGTGTGCCGATCACCATGCTGCCAACTGAGACTGTAGAGGAGGCAGATTTCCATGAGACAGACAGACACACAGGACCACATGCATGTGAGCTGTGATGAGTCCTATGAAACGACAACCAGCTGTGATGAAAGAGAATGACTACTGCGATGTTCACTTCTTTAATTCAGGGGAAGCTTGCTGCCTCAGAACAGCCCTATAAAAAGCCCTTCCCAAGAGTAGGGGCTTCAAAATGTTTGTGGAAAATGGAATTCAAGCATATGGGACCCTGCATCATGAACTTGTAAAGTGTTCTTATAGCATCTCTATCTGGCTTTAGACTCTTCATAAGACCAAGAGAAATGTAATTCTTAATTCTCCCTATGGTCGACATTACATTTTTTCACACATTGTGACAAGAAATCACTTTTCACAAGCTACTAAAAAATGACATTTTAAATGGTAAGCCAATCATTTTTGCCTACACAATAGCTTTAAACATATATTTATAATCATCTTTCAGATACTATTGAAGTAAAGTTGTAGGAGTGTATTTCTATCTTAAACATATGTTTATGCATGTGATGTATTTTTGTTTATAAAGAAATAACTTCCTTTCAAAAAAAACCAATTCGACTTCAGTTGGATTGGCAGTCATCCTTTGGAATATAGTTTGACAGCTCATTCATTTTTTCATGATTCTGAGTTTTGGTTAGCATGCCCCCAAACTATTCACCAACATTGAAATGATACCAATGTCTTTCATCATTCCAGTTGCATCATTCCAGGTGTAAGCTCCATTGCAGACGGGCTCAGCAGACACTAATCAACAAGACGTTTAATCCTCTCCTTTTTTTCTGGAACACAAGATTCGGTGACAGGAATAATACACAAAGTTACATACTTGACTTCATGCCTAAAAGCCACCCTGGGACCCATAACCTTGCTCAAAGATTTTAGAAAGTCCACTTCTGAGAAGATCTTTAGCCTCAAAAACTTTATCTCTCAACTTGACTTCTCAGCAGCTGTGATATTTTTTTGCTGTCATTTGTTTGACAGGATCCAGTTATAGGTTCCGATGTCTGTTTAAAGAAACAAGGAGGCTGTTGGCTTTAAAATTCCCTCACTGCTTGTGTGATCAGCATTTTCCCAGGCTTTTCTGCATAGTTTGCCAAGCAAAGGGACTGACCTTTTGTAGCAAACACTTTTTCATTTCAAAATGCTCACTTTGATTTTTGTCCCATTTTATGCTCATTCCAAACTGTTTACAACCCACTAAAAATGACTGTGAATTATATGTTTGTGTAATAGATTCCTTTTGTGGTCTAAGTGGAATGTTTACTTTGAACAATTAGTTATCTTGGGGTAGATTATAGCAACTTGGGAAAGGAGTAGCTTCCATTATTAGTAAACTTTAACTATTTCTTTTTGGTAATCCCTCCGCTATTTAATGAGGTTTGAGAGAAAGTCATATTCACAAACCTATGATATTATAAGCAATATATTTGCTAATAGCATGGCATTTATTTGGGTATACATTTTTAAATATTGCAAAGAGGAGTGGTTTGAGAGTTCTTGGGGAATATGCTTACTGAATGATAAAATTTCAGAGCATGCAATATATTCTCCAATATACATGTATTTGCTAGCCAAGTGTTGTATTTGCACATGACGTAGGTTGACTATTATACAAAGTACAGGCATGATTACAGTACAATGACTATGCTAAGAGGCACAACAGGCATTGTACTTGTTCACATAATTGTTCAAACGGTGAACCCAGCACACCAGTCCCTTTCTTCATATCCTACCAAGAGCTTCTTTGCAGTAATAAACCCTACATACTCATTTCCCATTGCCTCAAAATCCAGGACCCTAAAGTACAGATCATATTGCTTGCACTAGATAAGCTCTGCTCCCAGTCCTGCTAATTTTGTACTGTTCATTCTTTCCCACTTTGGGATAATCTGCTATAGTTGGATCCAGGCACGCACTAAAGGCTGATGCTTTCATAAAGAATGTGCAATTTGTACTGTTTAACTTGTGACGAGATTCTTGAAAACTTTTATGATTCTATCTTGTTCCAGAGATACTTCTGCTTGCTGGTTTATAAGTAGTGAGTGAAAAAAATTAAAAAATAACAAAACAAACTGATAAAAATTACATGGTCAAAAAATCAAGAGTTCAAGATAGATGCATTTTCTTTTTCCCCAGAGAATGTTTGTGGCCTGAACAAAAATATTTCTAGGGATACTGGCCTATGTGGTTTGTTTTTGTTTGTTTTAAGTGCCTGCTTTGCAAGCCTAAAGTTATACACCAACAGACATTTATGATAGAGATGCTTCTCCTCAAAGAAGCTCCTCGAACGTTGGCTGTGGATGTTTTTTGGTTGTTGTTTTTTTTATCCCTTGAATTTAAATTGAGACCAGTTCAGTGTTTTTGATGCTTTGTGTTTTGTTTTAAAGCTGCTCTAACGACAGGCACCTTCCTGACAGCAAGCGTGTTGTACAAAGTCCCAACTGGCACTGCCTCTTTGGGGTATTCATGCTGGGGCCTCTATGTCTGCGAGAGAGCCACATTCACAGCTAGAGGGGAAGACACCATCAACAAAAGAGTAAACAGGAAACAGCCAGCAGAATATAAAAGAGAAATGGGGAAAAGGCAGCTCAATGAAATCAGAGATGACAGGTGGGGAGAGGGAAAAGCTGCGTTTTGCAATTAAAAAATAAAAGGGCATCTTGTGGAGTCTGTCATGAGTAGAGACTATTGAACTAGCTGCTATCTCTGCTGCAGTTACCTGATCTCTGTTTCTCTGCTCCAGAAAAAGGTGCTCTTGTCCTACCCCCACCAACTACATGCTTGTAAGTTAAATTGTACAAGTACCGAGTTAATGTGGAATGCTCAGAGGGTGTGTGTGTGTGTGTGTGTGTGTGTGTGCGCGTGCACATTTTTAACTCATTCGTTGCGTTTATTCATGTGATTTCATGAATATCTGAGTCTATCTGCTCTTAGCAGTACACACAGTCTTACCCAAAGTGATCTTTAACATAACATAAGAGAATTTAGGAATGTACGGTTCAATAACCAGAATGGCTATCTAACAAATACAGTCATGTGACTCCATTCCAATCACACCTCACATCCACACCACACATCCACAGTCCAAAATGCATAAGAATAAATAATGTTTCTTCTCAGACAAAGCCTAAGTATAGTTTTCAACCTATGTCCCCACCCAAGCTCTGAAGTTTAGGTCCTTAACATACTTTTCCCTGGGAATCATTTAGATGGAAACAGAGCCAAAATTAATAGCTTAGGAATTAGCTTTTTCGTGTGGACAGAGGGCTTAAACTCTACTGTACCTCAACACGATCAAGATGCTCGACTTTAAAGTATCCTATAGCACACTCATGTAGGGAACAAGAAGTTGGCTTCTGGGATTTTTTCCATTATAAATCCTTATATTCAAAACATAATAGTTTAAAAACAATCTTGGCTGCAAGTTGGCAGGATGTTTTAGCCTGGAAGCAAATGTTTACAAAATTTAAAGGGGAATAAAAGGAAGAAGAAAGAAAGAAAGGAAAGGAAATCAAAAGTATTTGGCCCACTGTGAGGTTTTCAAAAAACGGGAGTTAAAAAAAAGGGCGTGGGAGAGTCAATCAGTGGTTCTCAGTTGTTTTTTCATTAGGATTCAAGATGGATTTGCAGATTTTAAGTAGATGCTGATTCCTCATGCATCCTATGAATCAACAGACTAAAATTCATCAGGATTTTCACAACATATTTGTCTGTTATGTGAATCAATCCATCTTTTATTTATGGTATAAATTTTAAACATATTTGTATATGTATTTCATTAGAGTTGAAAATATTATAAATAGTATTAAAATATATATCAAAACTCATAATATAGATTCATAAATAAGATTAAAATATATATTAAAAATCATTGACAAGGTGGGTGTGAGGGGCCCTATAAGGATTGATCAAGAGTAATATAACAGAGAGAAAATACTGAAACCCAAATGGAGACTGAGCATGATGGCGGGAGAAGAGGAAAGCAAAAGGAAATAGAGGAAAGAACTGGGTGGTAAAGAGCAATTATAGAGGTCTAAATACAAGCATGTATATAGGTGAATACATTTATATAGGATTATGGGGAAGTAGATCAATGTGCATACACTTAGAGGGTTAGTATCAGGACAGCAGATGGGCATTGGACCTCCACTCAAGTGCTGACTCAGAGCAAGAACATTTTCTTCTATTAAATTGGCATTCCATGATGCAGATCTTCCTGACACAATCACTGAAGACAAATGTGCGCATAAGTAAGTGTGGTGAAGAAAGCAGTTGGTGCCGGGCTATCAAAAGATGTGTCTGGGGTCTTAGAGGCTTTAAAGTAAACAAGCTGCCATCTAGGTCAGAAGAAGCACACCAGCTTGTGGGACCATGAGGTGTCAAAGGGATCAGTTATCAGACTTCAAGAACTAAAAATCATAACATTGAATGCTCACCTTCCTGTTGTGATCACTGAGGACAAATGTGTGCATAATCAAATGTGGTGAAGAAAGCTGATGGTCCCTGGCAGTCAAAAGATATAGCATCTGAGGTCTTAAAAGCTTGAAAGTAAACAAGCAGCCATCTAACTCAGAAGCAACAAAGCCCAATGGAAGAAACACACCAGTCTGTGTGACCACAAGGTGTTAGAGGGATCTGATGTCAGGCATCAAAGAACTAAAAATTATATCATTATAAATGAGGGGGAGTACAGATTGGGAATCCAAAGCCTATCAATAGGTGAAGCAGCATTCCCTTGCAGAAGAGCTGTAGGGAGGAGATGAGCCAGTCAAGGCACAGTGTGGTAACAATGAGCTATGCAACTTTTCTCTAGTTCTCAAATGCTTCCTCCCAGCCACTATCATGACTCCAATTCTACCTTAAAAATCCAGATAGACCAGGAGATGTACACTGGAACCAGAAACATGGGGAATTCAGTATAGATGATTCCTTCAGGACCAGTAGTGGGAGTAGTGATAACAGGAGAGTAGAGTGGAAGTTGGGGGTCCAATTGCAGGGATCTACATATGACCTCCTTTCTGGAGTATGGACAGTGGGGAAGTGGGTGAAGTGACACATCAGACAGAATATGATACGAAAAAGTAATAGCAATGTGTAAATTATTAAGGGTTCATGGGGGTGACGGGGTGGGGAGTGAGGGGAAATATGGGGAGCTGGTATTGGAGGCCTAAGTGGAGGGAGAATGTTTCGGGAGTGATGATAGCAATAGGTATGCAAATATGGTATGCATACAATTGACATATGTATTGATTGTGATGGGGGTTGTAGGAGTCCCCAATAAAATGATTATATAATATATATATATATTTCTTGATAAATAGTGATTACATGTATAACATATATATATTTCTTGATAAATATAGATGTTTGTTTTAAAACGTCTAGGAAAACTTCTTTTCCAAATCATTCTCAGGCTTCCCAGAAAATTGTATCTGACTTAAAGATTCATCATTAACCAACATGCGTGTGGTAAAGGAGATACACAAGTTCTAGGAAAACAGTTGCATTGTGCTGTATAACTAGACACAGCATATTCCCTGATGAGGATGTTTTGGAGTAATGTGCCCATTTCAGGTGCTCTAAGTTCTTTGGGAGGTTTTCTTATAGTCTAACATTCAGTGGACTTAGAATTGTTTTCTTTGGGTTCGGAACAATCTTTTCTTTTCTACATTTAGCCCATTTTGCCTACTTTTATACTTTCTATTTCCAGCTCAGAAAAAAAAAAGAGAGGGCAGTACATTTGAGGAAGAATAATTAATTGTACAAAAACAAAACAAAACAGTGCTAAAATCACATTGCTGTAAGGGTTGTTGAGGTTAGAGTGAAACACAGACCCAATATGTAGCACTATGTTCTCTTATAAGGAAATGAGAATAACCTGAGATTTAAGGTGAAAACAAAGCTTATGAAATGAAAATATTTTCTTCACTACGTTGTATGCTTTTTCACAGAGAACATAGATTGATTTAACTCCTCACACAACCCCTCAGATCTAATGGATTCTCAATAAATGATGAATGAATTGATCTCTACTCAATGTTGCTTAGGTATTTATTAAACCACTACTACACCTCTTTATACACAGAAATGAAAAGATAACCAACCATTGCTTAAAGACATGCTATGGAGAGACTAGCCCAGACACAATCTGGTTTTAAGAATGTATTTCTATGGACTGGATGCAGCCCCATTTCTGATGACAGTATTTTACATTGTTCCGTGAGGTCACATTCTTTTTTTCCAGAAGTACTCAGTTATGCTACACTTTAGAAATCATATTTTTAAGGATTTTAATGCCCCCAATTTTTGGATATTCCATTTAAGTTTGCTATCCAGAAAAGAATAGGATATCCAAGCTCTACTCATTTTCGTTAGGGGAAGTCATTATCACATTGGGCATGGTTTCAACATGAGTAGCTTGCTGTTCATAGTCAAGTAATTGAATGGTAACTATGACTTAGAAGTAATGCACCTCAGAATGGCTGGACAGAGGCTCGGTTGCCGTACCCATGTACACAGTTAAGCATCATCTCATTGACTTCAGTTTGGGGTTGGAAAACCATGCTGTTCCTCTTCTATGTTGGATTCTCTCTTAGTGCAGCTCTCACCCTGTGGATTCAGTGTCAAATCTTCCATGTAGATTGCAGGACATATTTATTTTGAGGGTTTTTTAAATTTATTTAAAAGAGTCTGTCAAAGTATTTGGAAAAAAAATTTAATTGACCAATTATACAGACTTATCTATTTGGAGCTCATAAAGACAGGATATCAATATCCTAACTTCTGACATGGTTTTGTTATTAGATATTTACTTTCAGGTTGAACTCTGGTAGCCTAGAGGTTGCATGCAGGACTGCGGCCCACAGGGCTGATGGTTCAAATCCAGCAGCAGCTCTCCAGGAGCAAGGCTGGGCTTCCTATTCCCATCAGGGCAGTGATGCTACAAAAAAAGAAAATGAAAATAGATATTTACTTTCATTTGGTTCAAATTCACTGCCTATGGGAAAAAGTAAACTCTGCAAGTTAGCAAAAGTCCTATAAAGACTTTGAATACAGCAATGTCATTAACATAGGACTATTGGTTTTTTTGTTTTAAATATAATGCTCTTCTGGTAATGATTTGCATTTTAACATATTTTAATAATTTAATTCTTTGGTCCTCCTACAGGGCAGTGGAATACCTTAAGGATAGTCTTATAACGATGACAATAAGCTTTCTTTTTTTTTTTCTTATAGGTATATAAATCAGTCATGTATTCTCAACTGCACGGTGCAATACTAGAACATGTGTGTTTGACTTAGAGTTTGGCAGTACAAGAAACATGCATTTACTCTGGATTTAAGTATTGAATCTGACTTTTACGTTAATCATTCTCTTAGTGTGATCTCAGTTACATCAGAAGTTTTAATGATTCCTTCCAAGACACCAAAGCATCCATAAGCTGACAGTTTCTTAATTTATTTCTCCTGCTCAGCTCTGTGGTCTAGAAGCAACCCTTCTTGAACTTGAACTTGATATCTTCATCCTAAAATTGCACTTTAACTTGCACCTCCCCTCAAATCTGTTTTATTCTTGTATTTCTTAGCTCAGCCAGGAGTATTACACCTTATTTTTCCTCTCTTAAAAATGGACTGAACACCTTCTTTCTCTTGAGGCATAACCTCATTTACCAAGCCTCATTATCTACTTTCTTAATATCACTTTAATTTGATCCTTCTTTCCAATCCCCAAAGACCTGGCCTGTGTCCAATAGTTTCTTTTGGACCTTCAGTGTCCTCTTTCTTTTCCCTGTAAACACCCTCTCCCAGTGTATGCGTGCTAAATGTGTACTCATCCTTGTCATATAGCAAAAAAGTCAAATTCTCCATGAAATCTTCTCTGACTCATATCCACAACCACCTGTTTCGTTTCTTGATAACTGTTATGTCCGCTTTTTACACTGTTTCAATGATGGTTTTGCCAAATTTAACCTTTATCACATGATATTTATTAGAAAGTACTAGCCTTATATATGGCATGAGTGGGATTCCATAGGCTTTATCTTTGTTTTTCATATACAAATCACTCTTGCATCAGTACGAACACGCCTTGAATGGTTTTCTTCCCTCTTTCCCTATTCAGAACGTGTGGATCTTGGGTTTAGAGAGTGTGCCTGATTCACCACTATTTCCCCAGAGCTTATTTCGCTTGCGCTGGCTCAATTAAGGATAGATAATTCATGGATGAATGTGAATATTATCCCTGATATCTGCTGATCTTCCCATCCATGCACTTATCCTTAGAAGACCAGATTCTATAGACTGACATTTATTTTGGTCTGCTACAGAGATTGTGATTAAATGTCTCTAAAAACACAATAGGAATTTAAGCTACTCAGAAAGTAAGGAATCAGACATAAAAGTGGAAGTAAGATATTTTAAAGTGTAGCATGATCTATTGCTATAGTTTATGTATTTCAATAATATTAAAAGAATATGAAATAATCACAGCAAGGACTCATATATTCAATATATATTTAAGGCAAAGCTCACTGATTTGTCCTACATATGGACATAGGGAGAACTTTTTTTAAACAAATAGTGTCAAATTGTTTTATAACTTGAGAATTCAATGAATGAAAAACAAACTCGAATGCTGCTGAGAATTCACCAGTGTCATAAGAGTAGAATGCCCAAATTATAGTTTAAAGAAATTATGTTCTTTTATATAAACCTTCAGGCATTGTGCCTATTTCACTGTAAGTCTGTGTATATTTTCTCCCATGATCACCCCTAAAGTTGGGTTCACCATCACCACTTTGCAGACTTCTACCAGCTACAGAATAGCTATGTTTCTGATTATCTTGTCCCAAATGTATTAGCTGGCATTATTTAAAGATGAACCTTGTTTTATTATTTCCTACTTGTATTTATAAACTCTTGAAGTCCATTTGTATGATTCTTTTGTCCTCACAGACATCCACAGTCCCTCCCAATTTAGTATCATCAGCAAATGTAATTATTGCTCTGTTTGCCTCTCCTTCTAATGAAAGGAGTTTCTTGTCTCATTTCATCAGACAAAGTAAAAATGTATTGGCAATAAAACAATGCAAAGAACTGTTCCTTCACTTTCAGAGGGTAAGCTCGGGATCCAGAGAAGAGCCATGTGGAGAGGAGTGGACAGTGCAGTGGGCTGGTGAGCTCGCTGGCTGTTGTCCTGAAGCAAAAGCTTTTTCACAGCAATTGCACGTTGATTGCCTGGGTGGGTGCTGGTGCAGGTACATGCGTGTACATAATTTTGTGAATGTATTTCTTTCCTGGAAGGTAGCTATGTTACTCTCACTGAGGAAATGGTACTAGAGAGGTACTTATTAAGATATTGATAGCATTTCAAAACTATAAATATGAAGTTAGCCTGTCGTTGAACTACAAGCATAAATATAGACACATTTACCTTGATATATATAGACTTTTGATCATCTCCAGAAGACTTTCTTTTAATTACTATTGTTTACATTTTATCCAAGTCCTTAACGTGGCATATATTTAAAATCCATATAATCACTTGAATCAAAACCAAGTTCTCTTTCAATAGAAGATTTTTAGAATGAGGTAAGGCAATATTTTGTTTGGTTATTTTGTGCCTAGTTTTATCAAACAACTCAATTTATCAAACAACCCAAAGACTTTTTTAATCTATAAACTTGATCATCAAATAACTAAAAATTGTATCATAATAAAAGAGGGGGAGTGCAGATTGGAGACCCCAAACCCATCAATAGGTGAAGCATCACCCCCTTGTAGAGGGGTTGCAGGGAGGAGAGGAGTTGGTCAGCATACAGTGTGGCAACAATGAGGTATGTAACTTTCTCAGAGGAAACTAGAGTTCTCAAATGCTTCTTCCTACCCACTATCCTGATCCCCATTCTACCGTGCAAACCCAGCTAGACCAGTGGATGTACACTGGAGTCGGAAACATGGGGAATTCAGGACAGATGATCCCTTCAGGATCCTTGGTGGATGTGGTGATACTGTGAGGAAGGAGGGAGGGTGGAGTGAAAGGGTGTGACTAATTGTAGGGATCTACATATTATCTTTCTGGGACAGTGGGAAAGTGGGTGAAGGGACACTGTGACTGCGTACGATATGAAAAAAGTAACAACAATTTATAAATTATTAAGGGTTCATGGGGAAGGAGGTTGGGGGAGGGGAGAAGAAGGGGAAATATGAGGAGCTGGTACTGGATGCCTAAGTAGAGGGGGGATGTTTAGGAGGTGATGATGGCAACAGGTGAGTGAATGTGGTGTGCATACAATTGACACAAGTACTGATCGTGCTGGGGTTGCATGGGCCCCAATGGAATGATTTAAAAAAAAAAGAGGAGGAAAGAGGAGATTGCCCCAAGGGTTCAAGTAGAAAATATTTGGAAATGAAGATGTAGAGCTGTAAGAACCCCCAATAAAATTATTGGAAAAAAACAAATAGTAAAATATTTGATTATCCGGAAAGATAAGCTTGATTAGAAAAAAGATCTTTTATGTGTTTATTTTAAGGTAAGAATATTTTTGATAAACAAATCAACCATTAGTCACTGCAGGTGTATCTATACATATGTCAGGATGATTTGTGTAGAGGAGAGACAGATCTAATGGATTGAATGCCCATCCTACACTAGATGTACTGGTATAGTATGCTAGTCCTTTTCAATCCAACTCAGTACTTTCAAAATATACATGAGGTACTACCTGCTATATCAACCCTAACCTTCTTCCTAACTTCCACAAAATCTCATGAATGTTGCTTGTGTTTCATATGAAATGACAATCATCAGAAAGTGGATAAAGTACTATAAATGCCTTGATTCCACAAGGAAACATACTTATAAATTTATCATTTGCCCATGACATACAGATGGTTAAAGATCTTTATTGTTATATGCAGAAGACAATGCCTGTTCACAGTCAGTGAAATGAAGACTCATACATATTTTACATGTAGCACAAGGTCAGAAAAGATGTCATCACTGAGGGGTGTTAACAAAATAGTGACAGGGAATATTGTTGAGTAGTCTCAGCCGCACGTTGTTTGTTTGGTTATTTTTTAGTTCAAAAACCCAGATGCATAAATGCATTCTTATAAGGGAATTTTCTCAGATGCCAAGAATTTATAGGCATAACTTTTATAAGCTTTAATGCAGTTTCCTGCTTGCACCAGTTGGAGTGTACCATTCTGGCTTTTCACACATAATCCAAAACTGTCTAGGAACACTGACTTGGAAAAACTAATACTGTGAATCCTTCTTATAATGTGTCTTCACATATAATATTCATTTTTAATCCTTGGTCTGATATATGTATGTCCAGGATTTTCCCCCTCATATTTTTTTGCCACTAATAAAGGTTTTTTCCCAACTGAATTTTAAATGGATGAGGGCATTTATGGCAACTTTTCTGCCTTGATAAACTAGTGGGGAAATACATAAGGACAAATGGTTAGGGTGGAAACTGAATTAATGCTGGAACACAACACTTTTTGACTAAAAGTGGTTCTAGAGATAGTTTGCTATTTCCTGACTGCCAACAGCTAGAGTTTTGTGTGAACAATTCAAAGAACAGGGGTCCAAAAAAAAAAAGAATGCAGGTGAAAATAAGACAGTTTGAATCCATTTTCTTCATATTTATATTGAGATATAGACTTTTAATATCTAATGGGGTATTGAATTTAAATATAATCGAGAACTCTGCTGGACAATGTTTTCTGTAGAAAAAGGATATCAAAAAATTCTCAAAATTCCATGTTTTCAGTTATGTTCCTTTTACCCCCCACCAACAACATTTTTGTAATCTTTCTGCTAAACAAAAGCTGTCAAGAATGATACAGACGTTGATTATTGATTTTCAAAGGATTTTGAAATATCCTCTTATTTACAGTGTGTTCCTTATCATTGTTGTGTGTCAATGAGTCAGTTCCAGCAGATTACAACCCTGCATATCACAGAACAAACCTTGCCTGATTGTGCTCCACTCTTGCAAGTGTTACTACATGTGGCAGTCATGCCCTCTTGTCAATTTCATGATCAAAAGTGTAGGGGTGGAGTCTAACCTGTCAATCTGGAGATAGCCAATGAGACCTCTGTGTGGGCTTGGCTTTCTCTGAGAATTCTGGGAAATCTTGTGATTTTTTTTCCCCTGTGGAGGTGAGAGACTTATGAGTCTGTCCTTCAGAGTCACTGACTACTAACAAGACACAATACTGAGTCTCTTGGAGATGCTCTACTGATAAGACAAGATGGCAGCATGCTGATAGACCCTGAGTCCTGGAAACTGGAGGATACGGAAGAGAAGTCACATGAGCTTATTCTGATGGAACCAGACCTCTAGGGCTGGAGAAGCCACATGACATTCCTGCCACTGCTGAGATGCTTGGGGGGCTACAGGGAAGCTCCTGCCAGCGCTGAGATGTTTCTACCACCATTGAATACACAAGACTCTGCACCCACTGACCTGTGATTGCCCTGGTGTCATTGCACGTGTTTTGTGAATCTGAAGAGTATTTTATAGATTGGTATCAGACATATGGGATAATAACAAACTTGTGGGCTTGAACTAGACTGGGTTGGGATGCTTTCTCAATGTTCCATTCCTCTTGTATATAGACTTCTCCCTTATAAACATACGCATGTTTATGAACTTGTATCTCTAGTCTACCAGACTAACTATATTTGAACCCATTGTTGCAGGACCATGTCTCTTTTTCTCTTTACCAAGCTTGATATCCTTCTTCAGGAACTGATTTCTTCTGACAAGATCTCTGCCAAATTACATGAGAGAAAGTCTCCCTATCCTTCCCTCTAAGGCAGTGGTTGTTAACCTTCCTCATGCCGCAACCCTTTCATGTAGTTCCTCCTATTGTTGTGAGCCCAAAACACAAAATTATTTTGGTGTTACCTCATAATTGCAATTTTGCTACTGTTATTACTCAGGTGACCTCTGTGAAAGGATCATTTGTCCCTTAAAGGGTTCACGGCACACAGATTGAGAACCCTTGCACTCAGGACCACTTTGGCCATAGTTCTTCCAAGATCAATGCATTCATTCTTTGGGCAGCCCATGGTACTTTCCGTATTCTTCACTAGCACCATATTCCAATTCATTGACTCTTCTCCAGTCTTCATGATTCAAAGTCCAACTTTCATATGTATATAAGCCAATTGAAAATACATTGGTTTAGATCACATGCACCTTAGTTCTCAGAGTATCATCCTTGTTTTCAACACTTTAAAGAGACCTTGTGCAGCAAGAGATTAAGTCACTTGAGCGAGTGCCTGCTGTTTTCATAAGACTTTACTGTGGAACTAATGTGACAGTTACTGATTTGTGTCAATTTCAGCACTGGGAGTGTAGGGGTGGAGTCTAACCTGTCAATCTGGAGATAGCCAATGAGGCCTCTGTGTGGGAATGGCTTACTCTTGAGAATTCTAGGAAGTCTCATGGTATTTCCCAATTGGAGAAGAAAGACTTGACTCAGTCTCTTAGAGACGGTCTACCAACAAGACCGTCCTGGAGACTGGAGAGGCCGAAACAAATGCCACATGGACTTACCCCAGTGGAACCAAACCTCTGGGGCCCTAAAAGTCATGTGGACACTCCTACCAGTACTGAGATGCTTGGGAGGCCACGGGGAGACCCCTACCAATGATGAGATGCTTCTACTGCCACTGGATACTGCTGATGGACCCTGAGCCCTGGAAATGAGAAGCCATGGAGAGAACCCTGCCAGTGCTGGGGTGCTTCTACCACCACAGGATACTCAAGATTCTGCACCCACTGCCCTGTGATTGTCCTGGTGCCATGACATGTGCTTCATGAATCAGAAGGAGACTTCATAGACTGGTATCAGATATGTGGGCTAATATAGGACTTGTGAGCTTGGACTGGACTGGGTTGGGATGCATTCTCCATCTTCCATTCCTCCTGTGTATAAACCTTTGCCTTATATGCCTATGCATGTTTATGAATTTGTTTCTGCAATCTTTTCTCCATAGCATGGTATATAAACATGGAAGTAGACGTTTACACTCAGGTCCTGACTTAACTGTCTTTATCCTGTCTGGACAGTAGGCATGGCACCCGTGTCAGTTGTCATCATTTCAATTCCAACTCATGGCAACCCTCTATGTGTTAGACTAACTGTGCTCCAGACAGTTTCCAAAGACTGTTGTTGTTGTTTTCTTTAATTATATCACCAGGCCTTGCTTTCAAGGCACCTCTGGGTCAACTTGAACTCCTATTCTATTGAATTGAAAGAAACCAAGTACACTAAGCACTGTACTACCCAGGCACTCAGCAGTCAGAGGGAGGAAGGTGTCTTTTATTTGCTTAACATTGTCAAATCTAAATTGCTAGCTCATTTTAATAACAAGGGAAGATAGCTAACATTCTTAAATTAGAGGATTAGAACTACAAAGAACACAAAACCCTGGATCCATGAGAAAGTAATTGTGTACCCTTTGGTGAAATTTCTCACAGGCACCACATATCAAATCTGAACAGCAACAGCAACAACAACAACAATTCCAGAATAGATCATGATCTATTTTGGGTACCTATTTGGCCACTCTTTTTCCATATCTTCCATTACTCCAGCATGTTCCCTTGAGCCCCCTGTCTGATCAATAATACCTTCCTCCTGGCAGACTCTCCTCAAGACTATAATTTCTACTTCAACTTGATGTTCAGACACTTGTGTAACTCCTTTGAGTATTACATTGAGTACAGTTGAAGCAAAAGATATCAATAATTTAGCAATAAATGATTCTGGCTTGTATCTTACTGTTTTCAAGAACTAAGGGAGAGAGTTTGGGTTTCATTTTGTGGTGTTTTGAAAAGGGAAAATAGAGCTGTCTTATCCCATCTAACATGCTCCGTTCCCAAGTTTAGTGTCCCTCTCTCCTTAGAACTCTGATTCATATCACTTTTTGTGCTAACTTCTTTTTATATAGAACCAATGGAATGATAGGTGATGTGCCTTTGTTTCTGGATATAATAGCTTCTTTTACAGCTTTTTGTAAAAGTTGAAAGCACCTTGGGAATCCAGGACATCATAAGGCTGCCATAGTTCAGGACAATCTTATTCCAGCTGAGACTAGTGGCCTTAGATGGAGTGACTAAAGGAGTCTTCAGACTAGTAGGGTGATAAAAACTGTGCAGTGGATTAAATAGTACAAATGCAAGACAGGGACCAAGGGGGAGATGTCACATAAATACCTGCTCTATAGTTCTTATCAAGGAAGGAGACAGGACTGGTTTTGAGAGATTTTATGATCGAGCGGAGAAATTATGTATCTCCACCACATTTCAGTCTCTAGAGGGAAGTTTTATATGAATTTATGTAAGATCAACACTTAAACCTCTCAGCTTAGAGTATTATACTCACTTAAAATAAATATTGCTTAAAATTTACTTGAAGAAATACAGGATTTTTTACACATTTTGATATTATGATAGAAAGGTATTATAAGAAAATACCATGCTTGAACCAATAGAGAGGTCTGCCGGGCTGGCCCTGATCCCAACTGCATGGAAACACCGCTCCCCTCCCCTCAGAAAAATGCACTGCAGACAACAGCACTGAAGCAACAGTTCAGAGACAGGAGCATGTCTGTTCAGAGCAAACAGGAGGAAACGAAGAGGGAAGGAGAGAGCATGGAACACATTCTGTCCGGCCAACCCCCAAGGACATTTTTCCTGCTTAGAATACTCAATACACAGAGAGGACCATAGGACCAACTCTACCATGAGATAAGATGTCCCTCACTGGTGCATAGCACTAAAAGGGACAACACTGGAGGCACAGTGTAGGGACTGTGCCCAATCTGACCCCACTACATACGGAGAAACACTAAGGGCATGCAACAGAGCAGCAAGGGGATAAAAACAACGAAACCCCCAGGGGATGCCAAAAATAGACATTGGGGCAGGGCATGACACTCCATCAGACGCAACTGGAAAACACATCTAAAAGTCAACAAACGGACCTTGAACTATTTATAGGCTTTTCTGTTCTTTTTCTTTCTTTGTGATTAGTTTTGTTGTTTGGTTTTCTTTTGTTGATTTGTGTTTGTGCTAGTTGTTGCCTCTACTTGTCTATTTGAATAAGGTAGGTGGAATAAACGATCTGGAGGAGAAAAGAGCAGAAACCACAGTTGAGGGAGGGATGGATATGGGGTGGGTAGGAGGGAAAAGGAAGTAGGGATTAGCAAACCCAGGGACAAGGGAACAACAAGTGATCTAATATTGATGGGAAGGAAGGTGTAGGATGCCTGGTAGGATTTGCTCAAGGGCAATATAACTAACAGGGATTACTGAAACCTGAATGAAGGCTGAAAATGAGAGTGGAATAAGAGGAAAGTAAAGGAAATAGAGGAAAGAACTAGGAGGCAAAGGGTATTTACAGAGGTCTAAAATTAGGCATGTATATTTGTAAATATATTTATATATAATATTAGGGAAATAGATCTATGTAAATATATTTATATGTTAAGTATTAAAGTAGCAGCTGGAAATTGGGCCTCTACTCAAGTACTCCCTCAATGCAAAAAATACTTTGTTCTGTATTCCGTATGGCTCACCTTCATGGAATAATCAATAGGTGCTTAGCAACTGTTGTGAAGAAAGCTGATGGTGCCCGGTTATCAAAAGATGTACCATCTGTCTTAAAGGCTTGGAGTCTTAAAGACTGGAAGACAAACAAAGGCCATCTAGCTGAGAAGCAAAAATGCCCATATAGAAGAAACACACTAGCCTGTGTGATCGTGAGGTACCAATAGGAACAGGTATCTGGCATTAAAGACCGAGAACAAAAATTTATAATAATGTGAATGAGGGGAAGTGCAGAGTGGAGACCCAAAGCCCATCTTTAGATAGCTGGACAAGTCCTTATGGAATGACCACAAAGAAGAGACAAGCCAGTCAGGATACAGTATAGCACCAATGAAACATACAACTTTCTTCTATTTCTTTAGTGCTTCCTCCCCACCACTATCATGCTCCCAATTCTACCTAAAACTTGGGCTAGACCAGAGTATGTACACAGGTACAGATAAGAGCTGGAAACACAGGAAATCCAGGACAGATAAACCCCTCAGGACCAATAATGAGAGTTCGATATAAGGAGGGGAAGGGGTAGGTGGGGGAACAAGGGAACGTCAATAACCATTATCTACATATCACACTCTTCCTGGGGGAGAGACAACAGAAAAGTGGATGAAGAGAGACATTCGTCAGTGTGAGACATGAAAAAATAATAATAATTTATAAATTATCAAGGGTTCATGCCGGAGGGTAGGGATGAGGAGCTGATACCAAGGACTAAAGTAGAAAGAAAATGTCTTGAAAATGCTAATGGCAACAAATGTACAAATGTGTTTGACCCAATTGATGGATGGATGGATTGTGATGAGTTGTATGTGCCCCCAATAAAATGATTTTTAAAAAAGAATATACCATGCTTATGAAAACTTTTTGTGTGATCAAACTGATAGAAAAGCCTCCATACTCTAAATCTTCCAATACAGGGAAGGCACTCCATTTTCCTTTATCTTTTTGTATTTGAAGATTGTGGGTGATCCATATAGGGGGAACATTTGAACCAAGATTTGAGACTGGCTTAAAGCCAATCTGCTACCCTTCTTCTTGATCCTGTCTCATTCTATGTTACCACTGGTCTTTTGTGCTCTCTCTCCTTCTATCTCAGTAGACTTTTGATCTGAAGCTTGCTCTCAGGTGAAGATTTAATAAATTCATCTCAAAGTCTTTCTGATTAACGAGATTTGATGTAAAATCCCTCTAAAGACAAAGGAGCAAAAGTCTAATTTCAGAATCTAACACTTAGGATGCTGAGGTAAGAGGAATATTTTAAGACACTTTTATCTTCCCCACACTCTGAAATATGTTATTAAAATGTTGTTGTTGTTGTTGTTGTTGCTGTTGTTGTTGTTAGAGATTATCAAGGTGGCTCCAGCTCATGGCCTCCCCAAGGACAAAGGAATAGAATGCTACCAGGCCCTGGGCCATTTTCACAGACACTGAGTGCATTGTCCTGGCCACGATGCATGCTGCCTGTCTTCCACATGAAAGGCCCAATCTTCCAGTCCTGTATCAATTCATCGCCAGTGTTATCGTTATGAGTCAGGGGCAGCACACAGCAGCCGATGTGTTTCCCCATCCTGCACGGTATGCACAATCACTTGAGCCCATCTTTGCAGACACTTTTTCCATCCATCTCATCATTTCTATCTCCAATATCACTTCCAGACCCAGTTCTAGCGATGATGTATTTTCCAGTATTATTCTCAAAGTCAAACTGCACCCGCCCTTAGGTCAAAAATATTCTTTACTTAAATTTTGTACAAAGGCAAACATGAAACATATTGTAAGCTATTTTCACTCATTAGAAAATCGTATGCATGTGATAGACACTTTGTCAATGCTGTATAAATGAACATCAATACATATGACATATTCTCATTTTGCCCACTTTCTTGTCGAGATAGCAGATCACAAAAAAAGTGGAAGATACTGTGCGCGAAGGTTACTAGTCAATTCACAAGTAGACAAGAAGGAAGCAGAGATGTGTTCCTTAGCTCTTTGGAGCTCCTGCCTTACAGTACTTGTGCAGGGTAGCATGGACTTTATCACATATGTGACCAAATCTCTTTTTACTCCACAAAGAAACGTTCTCCTGTATTTCTGACTATATTGTATTGACAGAACTTTAAAAAGTCAACATTAATCGAGTCTATGAATACATGATTATAAAAGGTTAAATTGCCTTGAGGGGTTACAGCTTCTAACTAGGAAAAATGATCAAACCTTTTTAGTTCTGTATCAGATATTTCACATTATTTTATGTTTACACTGGATTCTTTTGCCCAATAGTGAAAAAAAATTGTAAAATACTTACATTTTCAGATATCTAAGATGTGTCTCAGGAAGATTTGAATCTATTGCAATGGATTTTTTTTGCAATGGATTTTAAAACATCTTTCAGCCAAAGAAATAAGTGAAAATGGAGCCTCCAAAGATTCAAACTTGATTAAGGCATTATCTAAATGTTTTTGAAATGGGCCTAAGTTCAAATGGACTGAAAGAAATTCATTAGCACATTCTGTGAATTTTTAGTTTCATATTTTAACAAACTTCCAGTGCCTCTTCCTATATATCAGAGCAAAGAAATGTAACCAATGGCATAGCAGTATGGTCATCAGATAGATGTCATTATCAATTATCCAAAAGAGCAGCATACATATATATGTGTGTGTGTATGCACACACACACACACACACACACACATATATATATATATATATGCAGTTTCTTACCAGTGGGACATTATGTACAATAGTAATAAATTATTTTATAACCTTGCCTCACAGGGACAATCACTATTAATATTTCAGTACTTTTTCATATGCATGTAATATATTAATATACTTATATTTGTAGCAGGTATGGTATGTGTGTGTGTCTTTGTGTCATATACTGTGTAACTATTTCAGTGTAGGATGTGAAACTGGTCAGTCAACTAAAGTCTGCTCCCAAGTACATCTGCCAGACCAAGTGTCTTTCTCAAATGTGAGACAGATCATGGGCCTTCAAAAAGTTTGTGGAAATATCCCATTATGTTAAAATTCTATTTTTCTTTTTGTTTGTTTTTTTTGGCGTCACTGCCCTCTGGTGGGAGTCAGAGGGCCAACCTTGCTCTTGGAGAGCTGCTGATGGATTTGAACCGCCAACCCAGTGGGCCACAGTCCCGCAAACATCCACTATGCTACCGGGGCTCAGCCTCCAAATTTTATTTATCTATAAAATTTCTGAAGCCTCCTCATATTCAAAAATATTTTATCTCATATGTCATAGTTTACTGCATGCATTCATGTGTAAGATTCACTGTTAGTGTCACAGAAAAGTGGCAACTGAACCCAAGATCATTACGCTTAGTGTGACTCATAGAAACCCTCTCTAGCATTTTTGACTATGTGACTCTTTACAGGAGCAGAGAGCCTCAGCTTTCTCCTGCAAAGCGCTACTTGAACCACCAACCTTACGGTTCTCCACAGTGCCATCAAGGCCGCTTAACCATGCCTCCAACAATGCTATCCATCATTTATCTTTTGCACAATAATTTAAAAATTATTTCTATAAAGGATATTTTAGAATGCTCTCAATTGTGATGTGGTTGACACACTACCATCAGACTAACATCAATACCTAGACATGGGTCCACTTTTTTCATGATTCTAGCTTCTATGCCTTGCTCCATAAGTACTTAATCAAATGTGCTCAATTGAACAGCGAGTTGGCGTTCACCAGCTAAGGGGTTTTCCTTCCAACATAGAGTCCTATTCCAGACAGGCAGGGAGGACCTGAACTGGTGCCACCATCTTGTTTAGCAGAAGTACTGGCAATACTCTATATGGCAATCTCTCCTCTAGGTTCATTACAGGACAAATGATCTTATTTATGTTTGTGACCTTAGGAAAGGAAGCTCAATATTTTTTCAGCCTCTCTTCCTATCAGGTTCGGTGTTTTTTCTTCTTTGACTTGCAAAGATCCTAACCATTCAAATGTTCTCAAAAATTTAGGAAAGTGTCGAGAAGTCTTAAAGGACCATCGTATGTAATCTCAATAGGACTTTTCGGGTGGTAGGTATGTCAGTGATTCCGTGTCCACTTGGTGGTACCTGAGTGGAAGAAGGGGCAGAGTCCAATCTGTGAGTCATGTGGTGGTCTAATGTCACCTCTTTGGGGGTGGCTTTTTTGTAAGAGGAAAACTGGGAATGCTCCTTTTCTCTTTGGCTTAACTTGCATCCTTGCTGGGACAATGTAGCTGCCTCCAGGGGAAGTTCTGTGTGGGCCTCTGTCCCCAGAGCCAAATTTTGTCTGCCTTCTGCCTCTGTTCCCACTGGCTCGGATCCACAGGGCTCTACATGCACTAGCTGGGTGTCTCCGTGTATCCAGTTTCACCTTTTCTGGGCCATCATTCTTTGCCTCATGAGCTGAAGAGAACGCAGGCGAGCATTGGTCCCATGGATTTGAGTTGGACTATGCTGGGCTATTTCTTGATATTAATTACTTCTTGCTATGTGTGTGTGTGTGTGTGTGTGTGTGTGCGAGAGAGAGAGAGAGAGAGAGAGAGAGAGAGAGAGAGAGAGAGAGAGAGAGAGAGAGAGACTTTATTTCTCTACACAAACCAGCCTAAGGTTATAGATTTTTTTCACACAGATTTTTAGGGTATTTGCCTTTTTATCTTGCTTCACTTTGGAGGGAGCACTCAAGGAGGGGCTCACTCTCACCTGAATTCAGAGGCAAACCTTCAAAACTCTCCAGGAGGTGCCAAGCCAAAGGGTCTGTATTAGAGGCACCTCCCCAAAGAAGATCAAAAGTTATGTTCCATCAACACAGAGACACAGAGCAATGGTCGAATGTGTTCTAAATTAAACTGCCCTGGTGGTAAGCAGAGATCGGCCAAAACCCTTCCATTAATCACTTTTACCTTCAGGCCAGAGTTGGGCCTGAGAGTATTTCAATGGGTTTTTTTTTATTGGAACAGGGTTATTTCAGATATTAAACTATGTTGCACAAAGTAAAAATAATGTTATTTTTAAGTGGCTACTCTTGTTAAATAAGAGTTGGCAAACATGCATGAGGTCTGTATTGTGTCTGTGTATTTGTGTATGTGTGTGGCTTTTTTGTGTGTGCCGTAAGCCTGATGATTTTTTAAAAAGTAAACAGCCATGAATTAGGTGGTAAATATATTCATATAATAGTTTTCATTAATAATCGCTTATACATAATAGAAGAAAGGTTTAAAGTGTATAATTATCTACAAGACAATTGAGTATTTTTCCCCAACATCTAGAGCAGTAAGTTAATTAGAATCACCTGCATTTCCTTGGGTAGACACCAAATGGATTGCAAACAAAAACAGATTAAAATAGCTGCTGGAGCTCATGGCATACAGATGACAAGATTCACAAAAAGGACAACGAGGCACTGAAAATGTTCGTTTTTCAAACAATTTTAGAGGAAATTTAGCTCTTGTGACTTCTCTGTAAAAGCTGCTTATAAGTGTTTTGCTGAAAGGCTAGAATGGCTTTGTTTCTGATCCCTTGATGAGTGAGAGAAATGTTTAAGAAAGATCACTTTACAGAGAGATTCAGGATGAAATGTGATGACTGTGATTCAAGCCAAGCCAAAAATTACAGTTCAGAATGAAAGGGGAGGGACGTGGTTTGGGAATCCATTTTCCCACATTCCTGATTCTCAATCATTCCAGCCAATGTATAAAAAGAAAAGTCCAATGGAAAACAGTGAGGTCACTTTGTGTAGATGTTTTAAAAAAGAAATAAAGGTGGATGGATTGCAAAGGTTGACAGCCAATATAGGACTCAGTATCTATCTGAAGTATAATGTGATAAAAGACTAGGCTTTATTTAACCATCATGAACTCAAGGCAAAAGGAACCAGTCAACATTTTTTTTGTTGTTTCTGCTGGTAAATCATTTTAACATGTCTTTAATTTGTGCAATAGCTTCTTCTTGTTTGTGAAAATATTTAAAAGAAAAAAGTGCATGTATACAGAGACTAGAGATCACTCCTCCCAAGATGCCCAAGTTTTCATTAGAGGTAGAATCTCTAGGAAGCGGGTTGTCTTCTCCTAAAGCAAAAATGTCCTTCCCACTGCTGACTGGACCTCAGGTTTTACCAGCGTCTTTGCTTATATTTTAACAGATGATAATGATGGGCCAAATTTGACTGTTTATTCTTTTCACTCCTATTTATTTTCAAGAAACACACTGAGCAAGTCAATACCAAAAATATGATTTACTTACATCAGTAAATATGATTTATTTACAGCATATCAGAACAATGGTACCAACACATCAAATAAATTCAGAAAACCGATATGAGATGAACCAAATGCAGCTTCCAATGACTTCAATGGATTTCAGACAACAGCACTTAACGCAAACCAGTTTTTTTTAGAATTCATCTTGAAGACTTTTTACAAAGTATAAAATCCATCAGCAGCTCTATCGGCATTTATCAGTAGCTCCAGCAACAATATGTTTGCCCACATTCAAGACATTATGTGGGTTGAGCACCTTTCACTTTGTTAAAAACTAGCATATGGGGTTCCTCTTCCGTGCAGTTTCTCAAGCAAGCCTGGGGTCTTTGTGAGATTCTTGTCACCGTGAGACAATGCAAGGGTGGTCGTAAGTTTAATGGAACTATATTTTTGCCGAATGTCCTATGCGCTTTATTTAAACAGAACACAAATCATTAGCTGACGCTAGCCAAACTCACTACCGTTAAGTCAGTTGCAATTTACAGCAAGCTTATAGGACAGGGTATGACTGCCCATGTGAGTTTCTGAAACTATGAATCTCTACAGAAGCCGATCTTTTTCCCATGGAGGGGCAGGTAGCTTTTAATTGTTGACTTTGCAGTTTGCGATCCAGAGAGTAACTCATGATACCACAAATCAAGGAGGAGGCGTAGATACGGATCCACCACTCTTGATCATCTCGTCACATTTGCAGAATGCAAATGGCTGCAGCAGGTGTTGTATGCTGTATGTTTTCTATTAGCTTCATCTGGAACTGTTTTCTTGTTCTTGATTCACCTGTCATTGAGGAAGGGAACAGATACAATGTACAATATTGACAGTTGTCTATCTTACTGAAATATGGCTTCAAGTAAATGTATGAAGTTTATATGTAGAAACAAACTTGATACACAGGATGGAATTTAGCAAATGAAAACCAGAAATAAATTCTCAGTACTATTGCCTACATCTATGGCTATCAAGGGGGTAGATGCCACTGCTGTGACTTATTGTCTCCGAGAAGTGATCCACAGTGCTTTTAAGATTTTGACGTTTTTGAAACAGATAGATTGTTTTCCCAGGTACCTCTATGTGGTTCAAAACTTTCACCTAATAATTCAGCACTTAACCATTTTTGCCACCGAGGGTACAGTACAGATAAATAGTCCACTGGTTTAGATGAACATTCTCAATTAGGAGAAAATTAGTCAAAGTGTAACGTTTTATAAATCATAAATATATTTGTATCCTTTGCATATTGTGAATGGAGATGTTTTCCCATTGAATGAATGTCACACTATAAGACAATGAAAAATATGAACGCAGGAACACACTAAGAATATTTTGTCCCCCGATTATAAGTTTACAGCAATATAGGAGTGTGACGGCAAAAGAGCAATTCAGCTCAGAGATCAGGTCTGGCTATAAGAGTTGATACGACAGAAAGCAAACTTAAAATCATGAGTATGCTGAACTGAGACTCTTAAAAATGCCATTTCCTACAGTGACAGCTAACCATACAGAAAGGAAAAGCATTTTATGACAACCACCCAAAGATTCAATGAAGCATCCTCGTGTACATCAAGCATTCTTCTTTTGTACACAAGACGCTCTATAGATTTGATACCACTTTTTCTTTAGATTTATAAGAAGATATGTCTAAGAATATTACTCCAAAGATTCTAGGACATATGGACATGGATTCGTTCTGAGCAAAATATGTTTGAATATGTATCTGCAACCAGTGAGTGGCTGCTGACAATTCTTTCAATATGATGCTTATCTTGTTCTCACGAAGAAAAGTCTAGCTCAAATATTTTATCTCCTCACCTAGTTTATCTCCTCACCAGTCTTTTTAGGTAATATTGAAGCTAATGAAGACAATTTTATGAGATATGATATCATAAGTGAAGTGAGTCTTGGATTTACCAGTACAATGCAGAGCACAGACAGAGAGCTTAGCTCAGGAGCTTAGGTTAGCTTTACTCTGAGAATGGAAAGATAATCTTGATAAATTTTTCTCAAAGCATGTGAAATGATCAATGAGATAACTATGAAGAAATGTTAAGAAAATTGAAAACTGTGTTTGTGAGGAAAAGGACAGAATAATTACAACATCATGACAATGTACCAACACACTTTTCCAGGAAACTTCCAGGATTTCATTGAGAAATCATGTTTCATCCAGCCTAGAAACAGAGTCTTTCCCCTTTAGACTTTTATTTGTTGCCCCAAATCAAAGAAAATTTAAAGGAAACACAAGTTGAATCTCTCAATGATGCAAAATCTGCTGTTTTGAAGTAGTGTAAATTGTAGAGCGCAGAGTTAAAGAAATGGAGACATGACCTTCAAAAGGGTGTAGACCTAGATTTAATGCTTGATTTTGTTTAATAATTGTAAAATTCTATGATTTTGCAGCATTTTTCGCTTACCAATCCACTGTTTTCTAAACCAGATACTTTCTCAGTTTTTAGGTGCATTTAATTTTAATACATATGCATATTATTTATACATATTGTGAAATATTTAAGCAACAAACATTGATCTCTTCCATATCTCAAAGAGAACATCATTCTTCATCTTCATATGAGTCTCCAATAAGAGATGGTTGACCAAAAAAAAAATCACCTCAACCAGAAACGAGAAATCAAAATATTCTATTCATGCTCCAATACTTATTCAGGTTCCTTCAGAAGAAAATTCTTATTTTCAATATTCATAATTTAATCTCTAGTCATCTATGTAGCATGTATCAATAAATACAATTTTGGTATAGCAATCTCTTCAAAAAGTAGTGAAACTTTTGCTTTCAATATTTTTAAACAATTTTTGAAACAACACCGCCCTCCCATTCATGCCGGACAAGTGAAAGAACATGTCTGACCCTCATTGCTCTAAGGTCTGAATGAAATAACAGAAAAGACATATTTTGAGGAGAGGAATGAAGTCCATAGTGGTGCTCAAAAAAGGATAAGGTGCCATCAGTAGGTCAGAAATAGAAATTCCAATAAGACAGAAAGCAGATGGGATGAAACAAAGGGAGAAATGGGAGGCGAAGAAACACCATTCCCAGACACCATAATTAGGGACAATTCTTTCCAGGATGTTCTAGAGAACATTCAGAGTTGAAGTCAACAAATAAAAAGAGCAGATTTTGGCAAGAAGCAGTAAATAAAATTTACTAAACAAATAAACTTAATGAGTGTTAGTGAATGAGCAATACCAATCCATGTCATTCATCCTGCCTAAACTAAGGGTCTGCAGAAACTACCTGATCTTGAGATCAGGTTTTTCAAGGTCAGAAAAGGTGCTGGTGTCTGAGAAGGATGCTGTGAGACGATGAGGCACCATGGCCATGAGAAAGAACTGCCCAGGAGAGAAATGAAAGTGCTCCCCAGCCAAAAATGCAGTCCTCTTTACTTTGGTGAAGGAGTTCCTGGAGGCTTCCATAACTCTTCTAGCCCAGTGGGGATGCCCCCTTGGTGGGCTACAGATGGCCCGCATGGTCCCGAGTTCAAAACCACCAGCAGCTCCTTTGAATAGAAACAGGGTTATCTGCTCCAGTAAAGAGCTACAGTCTTGGAAACTCAGGGGGGTCATTAATGGGTAGGAACCTACTGGGCACTCACCCACCGCACATCACAAAGGAAACCCTGATTCCAACATCCCATTTAAGTCGAACCAGTTGGAATAAAGTTATCTACAAATACGGAAGTACCCATGATGAATCCTTAGTCTAATGAATTTGATCTTTCCATGGGGTAATCTGAAAATGTGGTAGCACTCATTTCAAAGAAGGCTGAAAAGGAGAGAAGGAGATAGCAGAGAAGAAATTGTGTTCAAGAAAGTCATCTCGGATTCAGCTTCTGACAGAGCCCCTCTAGGCCCCTGTGGGGAGGGACTACAACAGGTTCACTATGAGACAGAGATTATTTCAAGCTTGATTATGGTGAATCGGATCATGAGATAGTACGGTACGTGGCCAGATGACCTGCTTAAAACTGATAATGATGATGTATATGCAACCCTCTTCAAAGGCGATTATGGAAGTGTATGATATGTGAAGACTATTCTAGGAGAGCCACTTTAAAAAAGAAGGAAAGAAAGAAACCAAACTTGTCCAACAGCTACCAGGGGTGAAGGAGGAAGAGTTGCTGCCTAGTGGGTATTGATTTCATGTCAATGGTGGTGTCATAATTTGGAAAAGGATATCAATAATGTTGATACACACAAAAAGTGCAATCAATGGCACCAATTTGTAAGTGCAGAAGGGGCTGGATGGGAGACTGATTCATTGTGTATGTTCCTGCTGCAATCAAAAATAATAATTACATGAATGGAAATGAGTATAAGTAAGAAGAAAGTTTTCTAAAATTGATGACAGTGATAATGGTACAACCCTTCTTCATATGATTCAATGATATGATCTGGATGAAGTACCAATAAACTAATCAAGGAAAATGTTTTCTATTTATAAAGTATCCAGATGTACTCATATCACAGTGAATTTTTTTAAGATTATTCTATTGGGGGCTCTTTCAGTTCTTATAAAAATCCAGACATCAATTGCATCAAGCAAATTTGTATATATGCTTCCATCATTATTTTCTAAATATTTACATTCTATTCGAGTCCTTGATATCAGCTTCTCTTTTTACCCTTCTTCCCTCCTCCCACCCTTGATAAATTATGAATTATTATTACTTTCTTATCTTACACCAATTGCTGTCTCCCGTCCCCTGCTGTTTCTTCTCCCCTCCACTCCCCAACTTACCCCTTCCTTCCTTGTATTCTACTCCCATTTACTTTCCTGAGGGGGTTTTCAGACCTACATTCAGTATGTCCTGATGTTTTTGTTTTGTTTTGTGGGCGTCACTGCCTCTGGTGGTCGTGGGCGCTACCCAGTGCCACTCCTGAGAGCTGCCACTGGATTTGAACCGCCAAGCCCCCTGGCTGCAGTTCCACACTCAACTACTTATGCCACCGAGGCTCAGGCCTGTCCTAATGTTTTATCTGTACCTGTGTACATGTTCTGTCATAGCCCAAAGTGAAAGGCAGGATAGGGGGTGGGGGTGGGGTGGTGGGTGAGGAAGCCTCAAGGAACTAAAGTAATAGTGTTTGCTTTACTGGTGCCATACTTCATTTAAGTTGACTCGCCCCTTCCTTAAGACCCTTCTTTGAGGGGATGCCACCTTACCTACAGATGGGTTTTGGGTTTCTGTTATGACCCCCCTCATTTTCATCAATATATTTTGAATCTTTATTTGTTTTGGGTCTTCTGATGCCTGTTACTTGATCCCACTGACACCTCATGATCACAAGCCTGGTGTGTTTCTTCCATGTGGACTTTTTGCTTCTCTGCGAGATAGCCACTTGTTTAACTTCAAACCTTTAGGACTCCAGACACTATATATTTTGATAGCTGGGCACCGTCAGTTTTCTTCACCATATTTGCTTGTGCAACCATTTTTGAATTCAGGCGATTGTACCAGGAGGGTGAGTATCAAAGCATGCTAGATTGCTAGAACAAATTGTTCTTGCATTGAGGGCTGGCTTGAGCAGAGGCCCAAAGTCCACTCACTTCCTCAATGTATTGACATATGAATATATGTACCTATGCCAATATCTCTATTTTTATGAATTAATATATTTACTGAAGTGTGCACCTGTATACCCCATCCATAGCTTTGCTCTCGCTATCGTTCCTCTCTTTCCTTTTACCTTCCTTATTTCCCATCATACTCTCCCTTCTTCTACCTCTTAGTAATTCCTCTCAACCCGATTGCTGCTGCTCCAACACACCAGGATCTCTATGTCCTCTTCATTGTTGCTTTTAAGCCCTAAGTTGTTCCCCTGTCTATTGCGTTGCTGCTCACCATTCCCTCCCCTCCCTTCCTCCTATGTACCTTCAGAGCCTTCTGTCTACTCCTTTCTCCTAGGGCTTGCTTCCTATGTCTATCTTACATAGGTAGGCAAAACAACAGTAATGTAGACAATACAAAAAGAAAACAGAAAAATGAATAAGAACAGGAAAAGAAATAGAATTGCTCTCTCTCAATATATAGTTGAAAAATAATAATAAGTAGCCAGAGTAGCACAGATAACTCCAGTTCTGTCTGCTGACCTTTATGACTATCTCCCCTTTCATCCTGGGGAATTCCAAGAACTACCCTTCCTAGACTGAAGTCTATTTGGGGGCTTGTTCAGGGCTTTTATAGCTTTACTTTTCTCCCATTGATGATCTGCTATGTTCCCTTCTTGGTTAGCCCTCCTGTGGGGGAGGGGGTTCAGATTGGACACACTCCCCGCCAGGTGTCCCCAGTATTGTCCTTTGTCACAGTCTGCTCCAGTGAGAGGTCATCATTTCTTGAGCTGTTGTTGGCTTTACAGTCCTCTCTGTGCCTTAACAGCTCTCTCTGTGCAGTAACATCATCTTTACACCACAGTGAAATTTTTTTGGGGGGCATCACTGCCCTCAGGTGGTGGGAGTAGGAGGCCCAGCCTTTGCTCCTGTGAGCTGGAATTGAACCTCCATCCCAGTGGGCCCCAGTCCCGCGCACAACCACTACGCCACTGGGGCTCAGCCCCACAGTGACATTTTAACTTACAAGTTAAATGGAAAATCTTTTAAAATTTTTGAGAAGAAAAAATTACCTGCAATACATCAAGAGGAATGCTAGAGGTTAATGATGGAATTATATTTTCAAAATTAAAAGACAGAATAAAAGAATAAAATTAAGCATTTAAAATGACAATACATTTATAGCAAAGAAAAATAACAATTGAGAAGAAATAAGCCAATTTAACAATCTCATACTTCCATATTAAAAAGTACTTCAATATTTTCCTAAAATAAAATAGCTATAATCTAAGAAAGAAAAGTAGATGGAATGTAAGAGTAACAATTGATTGTCTTATACCTGCACTGTACAATATAGTAGCCACATGTAGTTTTTTATACTAATTAGACCTATATAAAAATTCAAATTAAGTTATTCAGCTGTATCAACTATAATTCCATTATTTATTCATCAACCATATTGACCAGTGGTTACTATTTGGACCGGGAAAATTTACACTATTTACATACTGAACCGATTTTTACTGAGCAACATTAAGAGGACATGATGAGCAAAGAGAGAGATTAAGAAAGGAAGAAAACAGATACGAAGGGAGAGAAGGAGGATGGAAAAGAGAGAGAAAGCGAGGGAGGAAGAAAAGAATGAAAATGGATAAAATGCATATGTCCACTACACCTTGACTTTTGAGATTCCTTCGTGGGAAACTGAAGTTGAATGCTGAGCCTAACTGCACACTTTAAAATTTTTAATGATGAATATAAATGCATCCAATCCTTGGTGGTACAGTGTGGTGAGCATTGGATGGCTAACCATGAAGTCAGAGATTCAAATCCACTAGCTACCCTGTAGTAGAGAGCTGTAGCTGTTTGCTGCTGTCAAATTTTATAGTCACACAAAACCTGGAGAGCAGCATTTTTCTTCTGTATTTTTTTGTTTATATATCTACCATATATACTCATTTATAAATGGAGTCTTTCAGCACAGTTTTGATGTATTTTTTATGGTAAAATTAGATGCCTCAACTGACATTTGGATCAGTGTATACTCGAGTATATCCCGTAATAATTTTAAGTACAAAATAGGAACCTAACTTTGAGAATGCATATAAAACAAATATAAAGAGTAAAACTGAGAAGGGATAAGGGAGAGAAGATGGGGAGAATATAGGTCAGGAGATAATAGTAATAGTAAATTCATTTATTTCCTTAGGTATATTTTGTTATCTTTTTAGCATAGATATTTTGGTATATTAAGAAATAAAAAAAATAAAATATAACTAATAACAAATAGCAAGCAATATACAGATATATGGTAGGAACAATTAATATGCCAAATATTTTTTTCAATAGATAATCTTTGCATGTAGTTATATATATAGTAAAATTATAGTTATTTTGGATGCATATAGACATATAGTTAGAGTGCAGAATACTATAGAAAATATATATGGTACATAATCTTCATGGTAAAACTGAGGGTGTACCCCCCAAATAAATGGAATTTTTTTCAAAGCTATGCATTTGAAAATTTTTACAAAACAACCAATCAACTTCAAAGTACTTTCCATTACACTAATACATTTGTCAAATCTGTGATTCCATTCTTGGAAACACTTTTCAAACTCATTTATTTGGATGACTGACAGCACCTTCCTTGTTTTTTCCTTCACCTCTTCTACTTCATCTGATCAGCTGTCCTCCCATGGCTCACCCCTTTCACAGTGGAAACAAAAAGTAGTCACAAGGAGTAAAGTCAGATGAGTCAGATGCCTGAGACAAGACAATCATGCTGCCTTTTGTCAAAAGCTGGCACCCTGAGATGGCTGTATGAGCAGGTGCATTGTCATGGTGACAAAACCAGTCTCCTGCCTGCCACAAATCAGCCCTTTTTTTGTTGCACTCAGTTACACAATCTGTTCAGAACCTCTAAATAGAAATCTTGATTAAAAGCCTTACCTGCTAGAATAAATTCTAAATGATACTTAATTGGCCATCACACACACACACACACACACACACACACAAACGAGGTTGAGCAAAACTGCTCTTACGAAGAAGTGCACTAAGACCAGAGAGAACTTTCCCAGGAGATGCCACTCAATGCACTAATTCAGAGTGAGTAAGTAGTTCATTGCTCGCCTTGGGACGATGGGGTGGGGTGGGGGAGGACGATGCTTACTATGAATGTTCCACCCAATGGAGTTCTTTTCCGTTTTTTTTGTGGGTACCCCCTTGTACACGCATGCACACACATATACATAAATACAGGATCCGGTTTATGTAAATAAAAGTGAAAAATATAAAATAGCATGTAGAATAAAATCACACTTGCTTTACAATAATAATTATGCCAATTATTTACGAAAAATATTTTTGAAAGATAGATATCTCATTACAAGTTAGCAATAAAACAGGCATGTAGCTACAAAATAAATCCCAGTCATTGAGACAGAGTACAGAATATATTTAGGAACGATTTTAAATTAGATCTTCTATTCTCAGACATTAAATTTAAAGTGTGCGAATGGACAAACAGGCAGTTGAAATTGGAAATCGTCCCTTAGATGTAGAAAAGGAGGAGTTGGTTTGAAGGCAGGAAAATCTACCCTGGTATGTGGCTCTGAACCCAGACAGAACCATTTGAAGGGCCTGAAAGAAATGTGCAGCAAACCCTTTGGGGGTCCTCTGGGTGTGCTTGAGATCCCTGGGTCTTGCCAGGGATTGAAGCCAGAAGTGCAAGTATTGGGAGAATGACTCTTGTGGTTGCTTTGGCCTCCTAGGACTTAGGAAGCATCATCAATCTCTGGAGAGCGACGTTTTTTTGTTGTTGTTGTTTTGTTTTTTGAGAAACTCCAAGCCCACATTTGCAGACTCCAGAGATTCAGATGAGTTTGGGTATGTGTTAGAAAAACAAGCGGACTCTTGGGACACACCTCTCACCAAGCTCCCACTTCCCGTCCTTTGTGGTTAGTCCAGGATTTGGGCTACCAAGAATGCAAACCTAATAGTTTGGAACTATTTTTAACAGGCTCATTTGCATTGTTAAAAACTTCCCAAGCTTTGGCAGAGAAGCCAGTCCCACTCTGGACACAGTGCTGGCCCCCTGGATTTCTTTTGGGAAAATATCTAAGATTTATGGTGGGAATTATTCATGACAGCTGCATTCTTTCCACTGGGGTTAGACCACCATTTGGTTTAATGACGCCTAATTGTGTGTCTACCCTATTCTAAGCTCTTTCAGAAGAAAGAGGGAAGAGAAAAGACTGTTTTTCCAATTCTCTACAGTAACACCCAGTGATTTCTGTCAGTGATAAACACTGTTTCCAAAGGTAAAGTCAACTGATACACGACAGTTCAAGGCATGTGGATTTCTTCCGAGAAATTCTCATTGCTGTTATAAATACAAGTCTGATAAAAATTAGAACAAAATTGAAAATGTTAGTTGACTTGGTTTCAACAAGTTCTCAAAGAAACTTTAGCCTATTAAACAAAAATCACGGCATTCATAATCATGCTACTTATTGAAAAAGGTGCTTCTCAAAGTGTTTTTTTTTTCCCTTCAGAATTACCCAAAGCACTGCATGGGTGTCTTCAAGACATTGTTCCTTTACAATCATAAGAGATCTAATTATACTTCCAAAATAAGGACTTTCCAATCCAGCAAGGATAATCTGGTCATGAAAAGGATGTCCAAATCCACCAATTTACATCAGTTTGGTTTGGCAGAACTTTCAAAGTTCTTGGACCCAAAAGAGCATGGCACGTGGGTAATTGTAATTTGAGTAATATTCCCAGGACTTGAATTTGCAGTTCTGTGAGTCATCCAGGAGAAAACTAACCAATTTCAAGACTATACCTATATAATTTACAACTGCTAAAATCCACTGTGATGCACCATGTTATTTTAGAAGATCCTCTGTTTTAATATGCACTTTGTCATTTTCTCTCTATTTATGTAATTGTAAAAGCAGGGAAACATGAGCCACTCAAAGCAGGAGTCACTAATACCCAAGATTGTTATCATTCACAAGTATTCTTATTTCTGAATCTAGAGATTTTTGAAGATTGTGTCAAGTTAAATTCAAATGCAACAAATATGTTTTACTTAACTCTCTCTTATTTTCTGGTTTCGATCTTAAGCCATGAAACAGTTCTCTGCTGTACTTCAGTGCTGCAACCACTGTAGTGACATAGGGCTGAATTACCTTCTCTGACGCCATCCCCAATCTTCCCTTCTTTCATTCCAAAAGAAAGATAGATTGGTAATGTAGGATAAAGCTACTTGATTTAAACAGTATAATGCTTTCCAGTTATTCATATGCAATGTTACCAAGCTGGATTCACTTTCAAATGTTTTTGATTACTGAACGTGTATGTGTGTGTGTGTGTGTGTGTGTGTGTGTGTGTGTGCTAAAAGTTATGAAAAAGGAGAGCACTTCATATTTTGTAACTCTAACTTTCCATACAAGAAAAAGAAAAGTTTGGGAGACTGTAGAATTTCAGTAGTTAAAATTCACTTTGTAAGTCTAGACAACATCTGCATTTCAATAGCATATAAAATAATATTAGAAAAGGAAGAGTTCCAGCTTCAAAACAGAAATAAATTTGATGTTAAACCTTTTATACAGGGATATGCATATCAAAGTGAGGCGTCTGGAAGGTATCTTATTTTCAAGGAAAATTTTTTGAAATACAAATAATTTTATTTTTTACTGACCCAAAAGAGGGTGAACTTTATAGCAAAAAGACTTTAGTTTCAAAAGAGGACGCGGATAATAATCTTTCATTTCAAGTATTTGTTGCTAATTAGCATTTCATATTTAAATATTCTTTAAACAGAGCTACTTTTAATAATAGAAACATAAATCCACCTCTTCAATTGCTATTTATATTTTCTAGAATATTCCCCATCCCCATTAAATTTCATCAGAGAAACCAATAACCCATAGAAGAAAATCAGGTCCATTTTCATGTAGTCAAGATTTGTTTGTTAGCTTAATTTTGGGGTGGCATATACATGGACATTATTTACTTCATATAATCCTGAATTACCTTTGGCTCCCTCAAATTCCAAAATAACCCACAAAGACCATCACCCCCTCACCCCTCCAATTTGTCATCCAGTGCATATTTCTATACATGATACTAGGACACTGAAAGTAATTTTAAGAGCAGAATTCCAAAATAATTTTCTATAGTTGCCATATGTGCAGATAACTAAACAGCTTCTAGAGTAAAACTTTAAATTATAATGCACACACTTAAATGTGTGACCTTTAATGCTTTTATAGGTAACCACGCTGATTTTTAAATTTCACAAATTGAAAACTCATCTGTACCAAATACTTTCTACTGACCATTTGATAAATAAAATGGTGCCTGTATTACTCATAAGATAAAACCAGGATATTAGAAAATCTGTAGTATGATGAGTATTGAATTTGTGCTATCACATGCAGACTGGACTTAAAAATCTATGAACTAACTCGAGTTTCCTTAGATAAATTGAATGGCTTTGTTCATCAAGGAGAAAGGTCTTTGAATTGTATCAGTGTGTGCGTTTCAGACACTTTCACTTCTTCCTCGGTTGAATTCAGCTTCAACCAATTCTGCACAAATGCTTGGCCAATTTGTAAGAATGAATTCGAACGCCAGTGAGCATACTGTATAAGCTCACTCTGCTGCTAGGTCTGTCCGTCTGGTGCATTCTGGATCTGAGAGACCTCCTTCCTGTACAACAAATGAGACCACTTGGCCTGCATCATCCTCATACTTGTTCTTCGGTTGAAACCCTCTGTGACAATCCATCTCATTGAAGGTTTTCCTCTTTTACTCTGCCCCTTCTCTTGACCAAGCCGATGACCTTCTCTATGGACAGGTGTTCTGATAACATAGTCCAAAGTAGGTGAGAAGTCTCGCCATCTGGTTTCTAGGGAGGATTCTGGCTGTACTTCATCCAGGACAGATTTGTGTCTCTTTTTGCCAGTCCATGGTACTTTCAGTGTTCTTCACCAACCCCATAGTTCAAATGCAGAGATGTTTTCCTTAAATCTTCTTCATTGAATGTCCACTTTTCACACATATATGGATGCTTTAAAATACCACGGCTTGGGTCGTCAAAATAGCATTCTTGCTTTTTAACACTTGAAGGAGTTCTTTTTTTTTTTTTCACTGTACAACCTGCTTCAGTGCCTGAAGTCCATGGGGTAAATCCAGGCAATGGTTCGGGGTTACAGTTTGCTCTGGCATGGGACACTATGAGAGGGCCATGGTATCGGACCTACCACAAATTCAAACCCATGCATTTGAAGGAGGTCTTATACAACAGATATCCCAAATAAAATGCATCGCTTGATCTCGACTGCTCTTTCCATGACCATTTATTGTTAATACAAGCAAAATGAAATCCTTGATAACTTCATTTTTTTTCCTTGTAGGAAGAATCCAGGATAAGACAGGCCTCTACAACCTTGGAGAATAGTGGGTTCACAGAATCAGCAGTTTGAAACTACTAGTCACTCTTTGGGAGACAGATGAGGCTGTCTATTCCCATAAACTAGACAGTCTAATATGCATAATCCACAAACAAGTTGAATTGATTCGGGGTTCCCACTTAAGCTTCGATTCAATCCAAGAACATTTAGTTCATGTGAAATGGTGCTGCAACATGCTTGCTTTCCTAAAGACTTCATTGAAGATACAGGTGCTACAGCAAAGTGTGATGAAGAAAGCGGATGGCACTCAGCTGGCCAAAAGAATAGTAATCTGATATCTTAAAGACATGCATTCAAACAAGCAGCCACGGAAGTGAGGCATAAACTAAGTCAACATAGATAAAGCACACCAGCCAATGTGATCCAAGGATGATAAAATTTTTATAACCCAAGTATGAGAGAAAGAGGCATCAGAGTTTAAATTGTAAATGCTCAATTTGCAGAAGACTATGGATGACAGTAGGAGCCCAAAATCTGTCTGTAGGGTCTCTGTGTGGAGCAAGCCTTGGAAGCCTCTGACCCAAATACCCTCTGACCCAAATATCAGCCAAGGCACCTAATTTTGCCACAAAAACTTCACTTAAAATATGCTGATTCAGGGATCTACATCTAACCTCCTCTCTGGGGTACCGACAACAGGGAAGGGAGTAAAGGGACACATCAGAGCGTGCACAATATGAAAAAATAATAACAATTTATAAATTATTAAGGGTTCATGGGAGAGGGGAAGGTCGGGAAATATGGGGAGCTGGTACTGGGGGCCTAAGTGGAGGGAGGATGTTTTAGGAGTGATGATGACAACAAGTGTGCAAATGTGTTCTGCATACAATTGATGTATGGAAAATATTTGGAAATGAAGATGACAACATGTGTACAAATATGCTTGATAAAAATGATGTATGGAATGTTATAAGAGCTATAAGAGTCCCCAATAAAATCATTAGGAAAAATACACTGAAAAACTCAACTTATACATGATTATATATGGTTTTTCCTGCTTTTTTTCTTGACAGAGGTTTTTCCCCCTTTATTTTAATCTCATCATTGACTTTTTCTTTATTTTTAAAATACATCTGATGTTTCCATGTATTGTGTGTTTCCCAGAATAGCAAGGATGGATGTATCAATGCAAAATTATATAATGGTTTATTGGGAATTTGGGGGTGGGAGGGAAGTTGAAGGAAAATGGGGAGCAAATAATGAACACAGGAGAGGGAGGATATTGTAGAACTCATTTTGGTGAGACATATACAGCTATTTAAATGCAACTGAACTATGGAAGTGTGTGATATATGACCTATATAGCAATAAAACTTGTGGTGGGAAAAAAGATTTACTTTCTCAGTATTTCAGGGTCTCCAGAGAAATAGAAGCATTAAAATACAAATATAAAAAGAAAGCTTTGTTTTAAAGAAGTGACCCCCTGATTGTGGGAACCTACAAGGGTAAAATCCATTGGTCCGCAATGCGCCAAAGATTCTCGCAGCCCCCAGTGCAAAATCAGAACAGGCAGCAAGAGATCAGGAAATAGTGGCGGGCTATTTGTGATTCACAGCCTTAAGTGAGGATTTGGATCGCCTTGCTCAATTTTCACGTTCAAAGCCTTTACAAATGGATTGTAGTCGATCTCGCCACTTTATGAAGGGTATATATAAGGGTAGCAGTGGTGGCAATATCATCAGCACTTAGTGGTTTGGAGTAACTCATCACCCCAAGGCCAGTAATTCAAAAGCACCCGTCACTCTTCTCAGGAGGAAGTGGGGGCCTTTTCTTCCAATAAAGAGTTCCCTTCTTGGAAAGCAGAGGGGTAGCACTACTCTGACCTAGGGGGTCTCTCTGAGTTGCAATTTACTTGATGGGTGTGAAGTCTGGGGCTTTGTTTTTTAGGTATTGTCATGGGTCAGTCCAAAGTTGATTCTCACTGGAGGTTAGACATTCCTCGATCCTCCAAACTTTTAAACAAGGTCACACCAGCCATCCCCCATATAGAACACTTGACTTTTCATCTTCATTCGGGAACACAACATAAATGGCCACAGAAAACTCACAGATCAGGTATAGAGTTAAGTGGTTTATTGAGGAAGTAATAGGATACAACTCAGTCCTCCTGCCAGCAGACCAACAATTCTAGGCAAAAGTACCAAATCCTCTGGGGCATGAAACCAGGAAAAAGTTAACACCTCAAGACTTAGGAGAGACATCTTTCAAGATTTCCTCCAAAGTACCAACTCAGGAGGCCACATAAATATCTCATTCACAACAGCCAATCATCTGTTTTATTTAGTAAGATCTGATTCACATGGAATGACTTTCATACCAATATCTAGACCCGTTTGACCAAACACTTAGCACAACAGCATAGGAAAATTGACCAATAACATTATCCAGAACACAGCCCACTGTGGGTACATGGATCACCGAATCTCATATTTGTGGATAATTATTTGTCACTGCCTTCGTGATTATTTTGTGGGGATGACAATTTCTATATCACCATGCTTAAAACAGATAACCTTGTTTATTTTCTCCTTGAGAAAGATACTTTGTGGTAATTTGATACTTTCAGCTGCCCATATTCATCAGACTATTATTCTTTTACTATGTCAATTCTGACACAAAGTCATATAAAGTATGTCCTTTCGTTTTAGGTCTAGATGCGGATGGAATATATAGAGTTAGTGGCAACCTGGCAACAATACAGAAGTTAAGATTCATTGTCAACCAAGGTAAGTGATTTCTTCATTTCAGTTAATTTTTTAACCATATTTCAAACTGTTACTCTAAGTGTTATGAATAAATAATAAGATCTTTAAATGGGGAAAGAGAATGCTGGAGAAATCAAGACATTATCAACAGAAATGAAAGGTAGTCATTTTAGCAGAATATGAGTGGACTAGAAACAGAGGCTAACTAATAATTTATGTTAAATAAGCAATCAGGGGAGCACAGCAAACTAACAATGTGGATGAAAAGAATAATAAGAAGATGAGGTAATCAAGTTTTAAAAAATATTACTCACATATAATAGGCCCTTAATATTTTTTTGATAAATGAGCAGACAATCGAATGATGCAAAATGTAAAAGTCAATGTCACACACATAAGGATATATAATAACTAAAGACAATGGTGAAACTCAAGTAATCTAAAATAAAAACATGAAGACTTGGTATATTTTCCCATTAGTTGCCAAAAAGTTGAATCTTAACTCATGGTGTCTCTACGTGGTATGGAACCAATGTGCTATCCCCAGGATTGGTGGCAGCTCGGAACATTATAATCCGTAGTCTCCAGGGGCTTATATATCAGGAGATCACCGGGTTTTTCTTTCTGGTCCACCTATGTCTAGAAATTCTACTTAAACATGTTCAACAAAGTGAAATATTCTCCAGTCTGTGGAGGGGGTGGTGGTGCATGTAAGATGCATTGGCCAGGAATCCAACTTGAGTCTCTTGAATGGAAGGCAAGAATTCTCACACTAAATGCTCAAGGTTTCCTGATCTTCTTAAAGTGATACTGTGCATAGCATATAGATTTTTAAATCATGTGGCATGAACCTAAACTCAACCTCCTGTGCTCTTCTTCTCTTTGCCTATGTTCCTTATCATTAAAGACAGGAAGGAAATGCATTTCACATTTGAGAGAACAAACTCATATTTGTGAGACTTATCTGGGATATATGTGGCATCCCTCTAGTACTGTGTTGGACTTACGATACTAACTCAAGATGTGTTCATAATGTCCTGTGACTTTGAGGAAGAACCACACAAATTTATGGTCTAGCTTCCTAGCCAACATTTAGTTAATTTTCTATCCTTTGCATTATCTTCAGATTCTCAAACTCTGTTCTATTGCTTACATGTTGCTTTGTTTTGTTTTGTTTTTTGGTATATCCTAGACCTTTATTTTGAAAGTCAAATGTTTTTCTGCCCAATCATATACAAAAACTTCTCCACCTGGTATATTTCTGCTCTTTTTTTTTTCAAGGCTTAAATTATATGCAATTTCCTTCAGGAAGTCTGCTACATTTCTTCCGGCAGAATTTTCTTTTTTCCTGTTTCCGTTCAACTGTAAACCTACAGTCATAAAAGTACATTAGGCAAATTTTATCTAAATTCTACAATATCACCTACTATAAAACTCATAGATGTCTTGGGTCTCTTTTTAAAAGAGAATAATTAAATGCACTTAGTAATAGTATTTCCAAAACATTAAGATTAGAAAATCTTAGAATAAAAAATAAGGTATTAGTATAGGTCTTTGTATCTGTCTTTTACTTGATTCTATGTATACCCAAAAGCTAGGAATTGAATCAAATTTGTAGACTGTCCAAGTACCCTGATACTGTTTGGAAATTTCAAAATTAATATTTGCTGAATATTGTGTGGGTGTTTCAGGTATTAATACTGGAAAGCATGAAACACTCCAAAAGTTCCACCCGGTTGGAAATGTTGAGCTATAATTCCATTCCACTTGCCTGGTTGCCACATGGCATTATTTCTAAGAATCTCTATACTACTTCTCCAGTTATACACAACATTGTCTTTTAACAAATTAATCACCCTTCTAGGCAAAACAGAAAACTGAACTCGATATCATTTATTGGTATCAGTTCCATTTGAATCAATGAGCGTTCTCATCTCTATTAGTACCATTGGGTGGAAGAGCCTTGGCCTCATTTCGATTCCTGTTTAGAACCAGTTAAAAGTCAGTCTTGTAATATATGAACATGCTGAAACCATATCCTGATTGGAATTCTAGACAGCTGGGCAACACATTTCTTGCACAAAAGAAATCTGAAAACAGAAGCCATGCTAGAAACAAACACTAGTTGCATTTCCTGCCTGCAGAGAAATTATGCTCAGTCGTTTAAAAAGGCAAGGGGAACTAAAATCTTCAATGAAAATGTGAAATCTCCCTCTCATCTTATCCAATCCACCCTTGAGCATCCTCTGAGCCTGTGTAACTGCACGTGTTTCCCTGAGAGCTGACAATGTAAAGCTGGACAGAAGCCTGAGTTGGTATCTGGTAGCACCGAATTGTCAGCAAACTGTCTCCCTGGTTTATAGCACTGTCAGAATGGAACATACTCAACACAAATTATGCTCCATTAGGGCCTTTGGTATTGGTGGCTTTGCCTAAGTTGTATTGTGTAGTCTTTTTAAAATTAGATTATAAAACAAATGCACACAACAGCCATTCTCAAATTTTGCTAATTGGATTATCCTTTGAATTAAATTTCTGTCCTGAACCCATAAACTCATTGCTTCTTCTTCCTTTACACTCCAGTCCTTTACACTACCACTGGCCTGGAAGAGAAGCAATACGATATGGAGAGAAGCTAAAAGAGCGTGCTGTGTTCTTACCTGTGTCCCCGTGGTTGTGTGTGTATGTGTGTGAGGAGAAAAAAAATGTCAATGAAAGTAATAATTCTTTGGAAAGTATTGAGTGATAGGCAAGAGCAAGGAATACATCAATGTATTCTAAAAACGGATATAAATGATTTGGGCATGCCCTCTGGATATTAACACCACTTATCTCTGCCATGTTCACCTAGCACAAAGTTTCTTTTTCAGAAAGCTTGCATTGTTAAATGAATAGGCCCTACCTATTATTCAGCTAAACAAATTAAAACTGATTCAGAGGATTTTCAAGAAGAGTTCTATTCCAATTTATGTGTTCACTAGGTTTCTTGACTGCTATAATTATCAGTAATTCTAAATACACCAGTTGAATGATTCAATTTGCTTTGGTTTGCTATTTGACTCACTAAAGCAGTAGGAATGCGATATCCTTATTATACTTCCAGATGACATACCAGTTAAATGCAGAGAGATCCCATCTAAAAATATTTCTTAATAGTAATGCAATAATGATCCATTTAACAATAATACAAATGTAGCTATTCATATGATTATTAGAAAGTATTTAACAGTAACAAAGATTGTCATAACTCATCACTTTTCCGGCACTGTACTGAATGCTTGACTTCTATTATTTAACTGCACATTTTCTATCCAGGTGCTGAAGCACCTACTATTATTATCTTTTTTAAAATGAGGAAACTGAGGCTTAGAGAGTTTAAATAATATGCTAAGACTAGACAGCACATCCATGGGATGGAAGTGTTTCTGGTTTGGGTCAACTACAGTTTCTGGAAGTGTTGTATGTAATGGAATAAGATAGTGCCCAGTCTTCCCATCTTCATGACCACTACCATGTTTCAGTGGAGGGTAGCAGCGATGTGTCAACCCATCTGATGGAGGGATTCTCTTCTTTTCACTGAGCCCCTGCTTCACTTAACAGGATAGCCTTTACCCGCAAACAAGCTTTCTTGATGATGTGTCCGAAGTATGGGTGCTGAAGTTTCACCAGCCTCCCTACTCAGTCTCCTATTGGTTGTATTTCATCTAATGCTGAACTTCACAGTTTACCTGCCTCAGGTCTTCTCTGATTCTCCCTTTTTGATGATCCAGTTTTCACATGCATATGAAGTGACTGGAAATGCTCTGTCTATTATAATCAACGTGCCATCTTTGCTGCAAACTCTCATTTAAGTTACTGATCACTGCTCCCCAGGCATCAAATATCCAATGGGACAGCTGGAATTTAGCCCCAGGTCTCCTTGCCTAGAACTAAAAACCACCGCCATGCTTCTGAATGCCTCATCCATGGATTGCGGAAATCTCCTATAAAAAGAAAGAGCCATCTTTTCACTCTTAGACACACTTGTTCTGAACTCTCTCTTTGCACTCAGTCTCACAGCATGGGAGAGGGATAAGAACAGCTACACGATTTTGACTAAAACTACTCAAGAAGCATATCCAGGAATATGCCAAGCATCACGGTGATAAAGAAGCCTACTCTGCCACTCATGGCAGGGCTCTATGTACTATATTTGAATGAAGAAACTCTTCACACAACATTCTGTGGCAGGCCTCAGGAAAGGCATAAATGCTTCTCAGTGCACTGGCCTGTTGGTGCATTAGTGAGCAGTGCTTGGCCCCGTTTGTTGATTGTGGTGACAGCTTTCAGTGACATTTTGCTGATGCAACTCTTTGCTCCATGAGGGCTTCCCCCAAAGAACACTGATCCATGACCTCTGTAGTCAACCTGTCATCGGCTGGAGGTGCGGTGCTGATTCTCCAGAGTGATCTGTGACCTCTGGATGGTTTCTGTATTGGGGGATGCTTTTGAAAGCACAGGCTTCTGCATGGAGAATGTTGCATGACTGTCTTAGAAAATGTTGACAGTGGATCTTTGAGATCCCATCAGGCTGAAATCTCCCCTCCCTTCTCAACACTGATTTGAGCTGTCCTCCCTTTATTCTTTCTGACACTCTAAATTCAAAGGAGAGGCTCTTCAGATTTACATACACAGACTTGTTCACCCTTTAGAAAAGGAACCTAAAGGACTCACGCCCTTTATGGAACATGTATTATATGAAGCTTCCCAAGCCCATGAGCCAATAGGAGAGTTATAAAGCCCAACATGAAGAACAGATTGGGACTTTTCCTGACTGTTGTTTCTTAGTACACAGTAACAAATCTTTCCTCACACTGGTTTCCTGTGCTGAAGGAAACGGCTTTTGATCAAAATGCTAACCATGTTTTCCATATATAGGAATAACAATGAAATGAAAAGTTGGGGACAGCCTCCTTCACTTTTTCACACTAAGAGGAACAAAATATATAAATGCCACGAATCTACAGGGTCAAGAATCTTAATGGAGTATGTGGGTGTGGGTATGTATATGCATGCACACATGTGTTGCTTTCAACTGAGAATACTTTTTCATTATTTTACAGCACTGTATTTTATATAACTTTATTAACCCAAATCTGATTGATACAGTAATCCAAATTAGATATTGGCTTAAAGAGATGGATTTGGGTATTTGGACATGCTGAAAATAAGCTTCAGTGCAAACAAACTACAAAAGAAATAATTTTATGCCACCAGCTACTCCTAAATGTCTGTTATGTAGATTTGACCCTAAACCAAAATCAAAGAATTAAACTCAGTAGCTATTCCTGTGCTGTTCATATTATTTGCAGCATCAAAAACTGAATAAAAGAAGAAGAGAGTGAGAAAGAATATGAACAATTAGCATTTTCATTCTGAAATAAGGAATCAGATAAAATAGAAAAAGATCTGGAAAAGGATTTCAAAACATTTTTTTATAAAACAGCCATTGTATTAAGTCCATTCATTTTTCCATTAAGTGAGTTTATATCACTGTCTAACTCTTTCAAAAATAAAATATTCCCTTAAACTTACTTCATTTCCACCACCAACTGACACAGCAACATAACAGACTGTGTGATTTGCTCCGTCTCATTCCAAAGGGTGAGATTTGGGTAAATTGGATCATTGCTATTACACCTTTTTAGGCATCCATGTGATAAGATTATCTTTTGACAATAATTTATTTTTCCCATTAAAACTGAAAAGATCACTTGATGATAAAAGGGCCAGACACTAACATTATTCAGGGCTTTGTAAGCTTTCTTAGACCTCATTTTTTCCGCCTATGTCGAGTCAAGGAGCTCAAAAACTGTTGATGGTAAAGTTTGTATAGCTACTTAAGGAAATGTATGATTATTATTAATAATGCTGAACACAGAAATCAAAAGATCTTCACATCTGCATAATTTATATATTTACTTTATATTTCATATTCCTCAGTCTGTGGAGTCCACAAATGCTGGCTGCTTATGCCACAGCAAGTCAAATAGTCCTACTACAAAATCATAGACACTTTTATTAAACAAAAATATCAAGAAGTGCAGCAGTTGTTTCCCAGCACATGTTTGATCAAGGTCTTCTTCTGAAGACACTGTAGTTTTCCATTGACCTCTTGTCAAAACGCCAGCATTGGCATAGTTGGGGGGCTCAAGTAGTGTTCCATTTGTTTCTTTTCCGGGAAATAAAAAGATGTTTTAAGGGACAAGATCAAGGATGTAGGGTAGATAATGTTAACATTTCTTAACAAAACTCTCATAAACAGCCCTCACTATCCTTGAAGAATGAGACAGCATATGGTAGCATGAAGGGGAAGTGTCCTCTTGTGATCCTGGGCTGATTCCCACCATTAAAGTGCCTTATTCATTATAAGCCCCTGTGATTGTCTTTTTTTCTTAGAGAAAATCTATCAAGATGACCTCCTGGGTGTCTCCACAAAGTCCTCATAACTTTGAGGTAACCCCTCTGCCTTGAATTTCACTGCCTTAAAGATCCCTTCAGAAGTCTCTATGTTAAACCTTGTGTTAATTTATTTTTCATTTGTGTTTATGTTTGTTTTAAGGCACAATGATAAGAGTGAGAGAACTTGCCTGCAACCATCCCAAATGATCACAGAGACACGTCTTAATATTCCATATTTAGAATAAGCGTGTTTGTGTATGAACTGTTTGTGTAGGAACTGTTGGCAATACTTTTTGACATATCCTTCTAGTTCATACATTTATTATGCATTATTATTAATTGTGTTAACCTCTGACTGCAGCAACAATAAAAAACAGAGACCATCTTTTGGAGAATGAGTAGCCTATAAAACTCTGATTCTTGAACCTGGGCTATTTTGGGTCTAATAGATACTATTTTAACCCCTTTGAGTCTTAAAACCCTTTACTCACAAAGTTGAAATAATAGCCAAAATTAAAGGCTTCAAAAACTCTGACACAATCAAATGAGAATTAGAGTTACCTTTAAAGTGAAAAGGATTTAGATGAACTCAGATCAATATTGGTCAGTTTTCTTAGTAAGAAGGTGAAATAAATATGTCTTTCCATGGGTTTGCAATTTCTTTGGTACTATAAGATTTCCTTTTCAGGAAGATAAACTAAATACAGGCTTTCCAGCTTTTTAGAATTTTGCTTCACACCACTTTGCAGTTTTTTTTCTTTTGTTTATTTTTTTATTTTTAAAGATAATTTTATTTAGGGCTTTTAAAACAATTCATACATCAATTATATTAAACACATTTGTCCAGATGCAGCCATCATTGTTTTATAAACATTTACTTTTATAAAAGACCCACAGTAGTACTTGTTTTATGCCACCCCCCCCCGACAAAAAAGTGAAAATTGAAGCAAGCATTCAGCATTTGCTTTGCATCGATCAGTTAAAAGAAGAATGCAAAATAGTTAAAGAAGGAGTGAGCTACATTGTACGACATGAATTCTATTGTATGCATTTATCATATCAATCCAGATTTTCTAGATGTTAGTAGTATTTTAAGCTTTGGGAGTTCTTTGCTATGATTTGGTAAGTGAGTTTTGGAGTTTGGAGACACCAAAAGAAATTTCCCGAGCTGAGCCCCGGTGGCGTAGTGGTTGTGCACAGGACTGCGGCCCACTGGGATGGAGGTTCAATTCCGGCTCCCAGGAGCAAAGGCTGGGCCTCCTACTCCCACTACCTGAGCGCAGTGATGCCTGAAAAAAAAAACAAAATTAAAAATTTTTTTAAAAATTAAAAAAAAGAAATTTCCCATATAAATTAATAGCAATTACTACTTCACTTTATGCTAGTATGGCTTATGAAGGATATCACAGGAGTGGTCTACTTTTGGGTACCCAGTAAAATCTTTTTAGGAAAATTTGGGATACTTCTTGCTCCCCAATGGTCTGTCACTATAAATTCCTAGGGGGATTCTAATTCCCCTTGTCATAATTGAGGAAATTTTGAAGAAGCTTCAGGGTAAGTGAATTCTACTGAAGTTTTAGATCATAAATCAACTATTGGCTTTCCACATAGCTTGAGCAAAAATCCAGAAAATAAGCATAGTTATGTAGCTGATAATTCATAAAGAAACCCCCAGGACATGCATAAAAATGCACCGCCATCACTATGATCAATAATCATCACCATCAAAATTAAAGAGTAGTTATTAAAGGTTCAATGAGAATACCCGCCAAGCTTAGTTTTGCCCCCGCAGAGGTTACATATCAGAATGGCATTGTTATCTAGTACCCTGTAACAATATATAAATGTTCTAAAATTGGGTGCTTTAAGAAGCGTCTACTTATACTATTATATTTTCTTTGATAAAGAGTTTGGAAAGGAGTTAACATAATATTCCACAAAGCTTTAACTAATATGTCATCCAGGGATGGACTCTCATGTGGAAGTTTGATGAGGGACCAGACAATCAGCTTTCATGCTCACTTAAATAAAGACGTGGTTCCTTTTAAAAGAGGGCCAGTTCACTGTCCCTCAGACCATTGGTGGCCTGGACTACAGCTTAAAAAAAAACCAACTCTGAACATATTCACTGCAGGCCCAGGGTACTAAGCAAAACAGCAGCAGCAGCAAAAACACCCTGCTAGCCAGATAAATGTCCTTGGCGGGCCGCATGTGGCCCATGGGCCATAGTTTGAGGACCCCTGAATAATAGATTGCTCCTGGAAATTTACAAGGTCCACTCATATTAGTACCTGTTGGCCAAAGACAGTGATTAAATATTTGCCATGCAAATCTTTCCATAAACCAGCTCACAACATGGCAACTTGCTTCCAAAGCAGCTAAGGAGGGAAATAACAAGCAAGACACATGTTATAATCCCATATAACATGATGCTGTAGGTGTATCCTTTTAGCTTTGCTGTATTCCCTCAGGGGACATATGCATGGTATTAATAGAAGAAAGTGGGGGGGGGGGCGATTGGAGGGTCATCTCAAAAACAAAATGGTAGATGTTTTGAAAAACAAAGATGTTTAAACTCAATTATAGAAATTTCATACAATAAAGATCTGAGATTGTACTACAAATGTATATTTTGAAAAAGAAAAAGTCCCTAAGTGGTAGTATATACCATGTTTGAAAATTCAGGTCCGATATCCACATAGCTTTATACTGGACTAGTGTTGGCAGAACACCAAGATATAAATGATCTTCCCCTTGCTATCTAAGGTATATTTGTGAGAAGCAGAAATAGACCATGAAAATATATTTTTTGTTGTTCCTATTCTATTCTCCTTTACTTTTGATTAACTTAATAATGTCTATTGGTTTTTATGAACTCTGAGGCATGATATGGGATTAACTTTTTAAAATCATGCATATAGTATGTATGAAAGAGTTTGAAAACATTTCTGAGACTATTCCAGATCATTTCAACAAGCTTTACAGCATCCTCGTATGCATTTAGTGGGGTTGAATTATTGATATGATTTTTCTAACTCAAGTCATTTTCAGTGTTCTAGACTGTGGAATAAATGAAAAGAAAGATATTATGCCTGAAGATTTACTTTAAAAAAAAAAACTTCAGAAGGAATGGGCAAGGGAAGATGTCGGGCAGTGTAAGATAAGACAAAACAATAATAATTTATAAAGTAATGAGGACTTGGGGGCAGGGGAGAGAACAAGGATGGAGGGGGAAGGATGAGAAGCTGATATCAAGATTCCGAATGGGAAAGCAGCTATTTGGAGAATGTTAAGAAAAGCAGGCATGTGAAGGTGCTTGGTACAGTATATGTAACTACGTATTGTGAAAAGCGATATTTGAGCCCCCAACAAAATGATTAAAAAAAAAACTAAGAGAATTTACATGTTTCCTAGTTAACAGTATTAAAATTTAAGAGGATAATGTTGCCAGTAATGACAGCTAGCATTTAATTGAGACTGTACTAGCATGCAGAATTAGAACTCACTGCTTTCGCATGAATTCTGGTTCACAGGGACCCTTTATAGAGTTTCCCAGACCATAAATCTTTATGGGAACAAAGAGCTTGCTCTTTCTCCTGCTGAGTAGCTAATGACTTTAAACATTAACTTGTGGTTGACAACTTAAAACTTAACCCCCAGTGTCACTAATTATCAAATGTTGTTCATGGTAGGGAAACTAGTCTGCCCACTTTTCTGAAAGGAAAATATGATTTGCAGAGGTTAAGCAACTTCTCTAAGGTGACAAAATTAGTAGATTATGGAACCATTTTAGATATACTCCAAAGAATATATAGTCTATTTGCTGGATTCAATTTACCATGAGAAAAGAACTTGTTGTTCTTTCTAACATAGAACGATAGAAAATTATCATATAACATTGTCCTGATATCCAATCTACTCAGCTCTTTTATAAGAGAAACTCCATTTAAAAAGATATTTTTCAGTAAATCCCTCTAATAGTCTGGATCTTCCTCCAGGGCAGGAAACTTTATTCATTTTTGGATCTCTAACAAACTTGATTCATTTTGAATTAATAAAAGTGAATAATTCCATACCATCACCCGCTGCTTACAAAGGACAACACTTAGGTGAACTATCTCACTAATCTCCATGAATAAACAAGTATGATATTAGTAGCTGAGCAAGAGAGACCTGCTGATGTTAGGAGCAGTGACTTAATTTGGCTTGCCATCTTAGCTCTCCAAAAGAGTTGGATAAACAACTGCTAAACCAGGTCTCTCTTGTTAAACCATGCCCCAAATCGGAAGGTATGCCTGTTGTTTTTGTTTTCCACACAAGAAATCCCAGTTGCTGGTAATTACAGCTTCACTGAGTCACATATATTTTATAGCACCTCTTTTCCAAGTCTCCTCATGTGCTGTAGAAACATCCTAACAAGAGTGTGCTGTAGCAAGCACAAAAGCATTCTCATCACCTCAAACGTGTTTCTGGAAAAGGGAAATAACAACTTTAAGGACAAGGAAGAATTTCTCCAGTTCCCCATGCACAACTTGCAGATGAGTGTCACAAATTTACAAATAAAGGGAAATCAGATGTGAACCAAGGTCTGAATGTCTTAGAATCAAAAAGACTACCAAATCCATTATTTTTGCTTCACTGTCCTAAGACCATTGTGAAAGGGGGTTTAGACCATTGTGAAAGGCAGCTTTCTTTCTCTCTTAGAGTCCAAGACCATTGGTACTGATGTGAATGGAGAGATGAGATCCATAAAATATAGGTTCTGAAGGGAAGGAGGGGTAGAAGGGGGAACTGATTGTAAGATTCTATATTTAACCTTCTCCCTGGGGTCCAGACACCAGGGAAGTGGGTGAAAGGAGACATCTGATAGTGTTCAATATGACAGAGTGATAACAATTTATTAATTATCAAGGGTTCATGAGAGAAGAGGGAGCGGGGAGGGGGGATGAGGAGCTAATACCAAGGGCTTAAATAGAAAACAAATGTTTTGAGAATGATGAGGGTAACAAATGTACAAATGTGCTTGCCATACAATGGATGGCTGTATGGATCGTGATACGAGTTGCATGAGCCCTCAGTAAAACTATAGACATATATGTGTGTGTGCGTGTATGTTTTGTTTTCTGTGTAATTTGTTTGCTAGGCACATAAAATTCTTACTATGTGTGTGTCATACAATATGTTTCTACTAAAAGTACTACAGTAAATCAGACATTTGATTTAAATGGAAATGCAAATGACATTCTCGATTCATACAGAGCCTATATTTGCATGGGCATTGCAGTCCGTTGATTAAGAATACATGTGATTTAGTCAATGCTAATTAATGAGGAGGGATAAAGATAAGGCTCTGCTCTTGTAAATATTCAGCCTCAAAAATCCAAAAAGAGCAATTCTACCTGTCCCATGAGTCAGAATAGACCCAACATAGTTAAGAATAATGAGAAAACCCTGGGAACTGCAGGTCCCCCAGATTCTGCTCTCTACCCACCTCCCTGATATTGACATCACTATATCTCTCCCTCACTCTTTGTTACCTAAACACCCGGACTTCTTTCTCTCCTCAGACTCCTCAAGATCACTTTCCCTTCACTTCTGTTCACCTGAAATAACTTCCAGAAGTCTCCTACAAGACTTGTTTCTTCCCAACATTCCAGTCTAAACCTTAACAAGGTGCTTCCTGACACACATCTGTGAAACATACCTCATCCCTTCCCTTCCAGTCATCTCCATTTCCTTCTGTTAGTTTCTTTGCCCTTAAATTACTTTTCTATTACATAGCTGACTTCAATACTTGTCTTCCTTTACCTCAAGGCCTTCCCTGATGTATAATAAACTTCAAATAAATATGTGTTAAATTAGGAAGGGTTTTAATAAAGTTAATATTTAAGACACTGATCAACCAACCTCTGGTTTTTAGGACCCAAATCTAGAACTGTGCCTCTCCAAAAGAATATCCTAAGATTGTGAAGGAGGTTATCTAGTTAGAAAATGTCCAACTGATTCAAAAACCATTTCTTAATTTCCAACACCACTTCAAAGCTCAATCCAAGTCTAGCATTCCAAATTCAATTTGTCCAACATGGACTTAACATGAAAAGGTAAACTGCTAGCACATCTTCTCTTTGTTTACTTGCAAGGTCCTTCCAGCACCCAATCTTAATGTGCCTCTTCTTTCATCTACCAAATGACACATCTCACTCAAATTGTACTTGAACTTTAGAGATGTAGTAGGTTACGGATTGTACTGCTCCTTACAAGGTCAATGGTTCAAACCCATCAGTCACTTACAAAAGAGAAAGAGGTCATTGCTAAGAGGGTCAGTTCCAGCTCAGAAACCCTATGCACAACAGAAAAAAACACTGCCCAGTTCTGAACCATCTTCATAAGTTTTCTTAATGTGTGAGACCATTGTTGCAACCACTGAGCTAGCTTGCCTTGCCGCGGACCTTCCTTTTTCTCTCTATCCCTCTACTTTACCAAATATGTTACTCTTATCTAGGGACTCGGCTCTCCTGATAGCAAGCTCAAAATATGTGAAAACTCTCGCCATCCTTGTAGCTGAGCCTCTAAAGGGCTTTCTGACTGTGCTTCTTCCAAGACCAGTTTGTTTGTTCTTCAAGGGGTCCATGGGGCTCTCAATATTCTTTGCTGGCACCACAATGTAAAAGCACTGATTTGTCTTCAGTCTTCCTTCTTGAGTGTCCAATTTTTCCCATGCATAAGAGACCGCTGCAAATCCATGGTGTGGGGCAGGTGCACCTTTTCCCTTGTTTTTCAACACTTCAAAGAGGTCATGTACAACAGATCTGCCCAAGGAAATCTGTCATTTGATCTCTCGACTGCTGCTTACCTGGCATTGATTATGAATTCAAGCAAGACACAATCCTTGAAAACTTTCATATTTCCTCCATTTATCATGTTACCTATTGGATTATGATTTTTATGTATCAGAATCATCTGAGTAGCAAAAGTTTTATGGAGTTGAGTCTTATAACAAAAATAAAACTAATATATGATGCATGTGTTCATACATTTCCAATTATATGAGAAAAATCAGAAAAAACAGGAAAGAAATTGCAAGGAGTGAAATAAGACTGAAACTCTAATTTGTTATGGAAGCTTTTGAGTTGGGACTGGATAATTCTTAAATATTTGTTGAAACACTTTGTATGATTCCACTTCTTTTGTCTCAGGGAACCTAAGTGAATAAGACTCTGGTATACTGTCTATTTTGGTCTCAAGAGATAGCTCATAAACAGTGATTAAAGATTGTACTAAAACGTGCCATCAACACAGGGATATAAAAGAGACTAACTGATGGGGATGGAGACAACAGCTTTCCTTAGATTGTCTGGTCAGGGAATGTTTATTTGAAGAGAATTTGAGTGGACACCCAACCCAACATGAAGTACGAAACTATGCAATGATACTGTGGGAGAGCACATCAGACTGAGAAAGGGTTGTACCATGACATGAAACTTGTATGGAAGGGTCAAAGTGGCCAAAGCATTTGGTGAGATCAGTTTCTCATAACTATCATTGATCAAGGAAAGAAGTTTGTCTTTGGAATCCAGTGAAAAGTTTTAAAGTACAAATGGTGGGAAAGAAGAGGTTAAGCAGGAAATGGTTTGATCTTATTTACTTTTTTAAAATTAGCATTGTGAATTCTGTGAGAAGAATAAGTCGGGCAAGATTAAAGAGACTTTTATAGTAAAATGGGAAAGACACCAGGTAGACTATTTATAGAATGTTGCCTCTACAGTGGAATCCCTGGGTGGTGTACAGGTGAAGGTGCTCTCCTGTGAACTGAAAGGTATGTGGTTTAGTCTACACAGAATTACCATGAAAATCCGAGCAAACTACTTGTGAAAAATTATTTTTTTAAACCCTGTAGAACACAGTACTACTCAGACACACTTGTCACACGTGGGTTCATATGAACAGAGATGGCAACAAGTTCCTAAAATCACTATTACTTGAATGCTAATTAGCTTTCCCAGAAATCATGTCAACCTAAAGAATCTCTTCTCTGGAAGCACTGGTTAGAAATACATAGAATACTAAGAATTAGGTGATTTTCCCCCTTTCTTTTTGTTAGATTTTTCAATATTTCCTACTAAGACCACAGATTTTTTGTAAAAGATATGTTTTATCTTAAAATAATTAGGTAAAAGTGCTTTAAGATGGATCAAATTAGAGTATACTGGATAGAATTGTAGAAAAATGTGAAACAAAACTTAAAATCATAAGAAAGACCAGATTTTAATAAATAAATAAAGAAAAACCAGATGTATTGGTTAGAGACTAGTTGAGCCCCCAGGACTAAGTTCCTCATTCAATAATTAATCATTTGAGAACAAAAGCATTTACCCAAGGACAAAGTTTAGAAGGATTAGGAAAAAACGATAAATGGAAATAGAAAAAAAGGACAGAAGTGGGATAAATGATGTTTTATTGTGGGGATTGCTATCAATGACACGAAACAAAATGTGTATGAATTAAAAGTTTAAGTTTTGTGACTCATAAGCCTAACTCTTTGAGAATTTTTTTCATTATTTCTGAGATGTTGAAGGGATCAGGTATCAGGTATATGAAAGAACAACAAATCGTATGACTCTGAATGAGGGGGAGTGTGGAGTAGGGACTGAAGTCTCATCTGTAGGCAACTGGGCATCCCTTTGCAAAGGGGTCATGAGGAAGAGACTAGCCAGTCAGGGTACGGTATAGCAATGATGAAACACACAATTTTCCTCTAGTTCTTCAATGCTTCCTCCCCCCACCCCCATCATGATTCCAATTCTACCTTACAAATCTGGCTACACTGGAGGATGTACACTGGTACATACGGAAACTGCAAACACAGAGAATCCAGGACAGATGAACCCCTCAGGACCAGTAGTCAGAGTGGTGATACCCAGACAGTCGAGGGAAGGTGGGGTAGAAAGGGGGAACCGATTATAAGGATTTACATAAACCCTTTTCTTTGGGGGATAAACAGAAAAGTGGGTAAAGGGAGACATTGGGGAGTATAAGATGTGATAAAATAATAATACTTTAGAAACTATCAATGGTTCATGAGGGAGAGGAGAATGGGGAGGGAGGGCAAAAATGAGGAACAGATATCAAGGGCTCAAGTAGAAAGCATATGTTTTGAGAATGATAAGTGTGACAAATGTGCTTGATACATGAATATATATATATATAACATATGGATTGTGGATGAGTTGTATGAGCCCCCAATAAAATGATTAAAATTTTTTTTCAAAAAATTTTTTTTCAAAAGGAATTAGATTTACTTTCCACTATCTTTACATAACATTCTGTACTTGTAGTTCAGCACTGCTCATTGTCTACTTCACTTCACATCTTGCTCCCTGGATTGTGAGATACTGGATAAAGATGAAGTTCAGAGTTATGCATTCCATTAAGCTCACCTTATCCCATGTACACTGCAGGTTCCCATAATGTGCCTGCTAGACCCTTGTGTCCATGCACACCATAGTCTCATCCAGGTCAAGTGTATGCCGCAGCATTAACATCACAATTTGTTTCCCTATCTACCTGGTTTTTTAGGACTTATCGTCAAGCAAGGAAGGAGTATCTGAGTGTGTTTTAGATGTTTCACGTTACTGTAAACCTTTCCCCTCACTCCTTCACAACTTTAATTCTCAATAATCCTGCTTCCTCCATGTTCCTCCCTAAAGCACCACATGCTCTTTACAGTCCTTTCTCTACCCTTTCCCTTTTTCATTTGACCTGCACAACTTCACGATCCTCCTCCCCCGAGAAGAGGCTTAGGTTTTCCAAGAGAAAAATTGATTCATCAGAATCTTCTAGTTCCTCTTCACTAAAACTTATGGCTTCAAATAATCAGTCCAAATAGAAATTTCCAACTTTTACATAATGGATTTTCAGCAGGAAACAGTGACTTGGGATTCAGATAAAAGCTTATTAACAATATACAGTATGCATATGATACACTCTTGTTTGCTGAGAGTGAGGAGGACTTGAGGCACTTATCAAGAACTGAAACCTTCGGTATAGATTGCAACTCACTGGGAAGACAATAAACAGCCTCATAACTGGGTCTACAGACAACATCATGATAGAAATTACCAAAGGTTCCATCTTTCATGGATCCATAATCAATGCTCATGAACATAGCAATTGAGAATTGTATTGCATTGGACAAATCTGCTTCAGAAGACTGGAGCAAAGTGCTGGAGACCAAGAATGCCACTTCGAGGACTGATGTGCATGTGGCCCAGGTCATGGCATTCTCAATCACGATTTATGTATAAGAAGACTGGACACGGCATGCGGAAGACTGAGAAGAATGGATGCATTTCAATGATGGTGCTAGTGAAGAATATTGACAGTCACGTGGATTGCCCAGACAAACATATCTGTCATAGAGGGAGTACTGTCAAACTGTGGCTTAGAATTGAGGATGGCAAGACTTTATCCTACTGACATTGAACATGCTACCATGATAGATCAGAGAAGGACACAATGCTTAAGAGGTCACCTAGAAAGAGTAAGATCCATAATAAGATGGATTGACACATGACTGAGACAATGGGCTTTACTATAACAACTACAGTCTTTCATTTTGTCGTACATAGAATGACTATGACTCCGAACGAACTTGAGGGCACCTCGCAACAATGTGGACTTTTTTTCAGATTGCAACACTTATAGAAATATAAGTGTTTCAATTCTTGACCCAAGAAAATGTATTCCATATGCCTATTTTATTTTACTGCTGAGTTAATGAAGCTCTTGTGGGTCCTTAATCAAGGTGTGATTTATGAGATCATCATTATCATCTTTACTACTATCTAGTTACCTTAAGCTTCCTCCAAATTAAAGATAAGAAAGATAATATACAACAAACACAAAAGGCTCTAGAAACATCTTTAGAATGTGGAGGACATGCTAGATAAATCTAAATCTCCACAGACAACCACAAAAAGGAAAGTTATAAATGAGAAAGATTTATAGATAGATAGATTTCTCCTTTGTCTTCACTTATAACACCTTAGACATTGATAGAAGAAACAGTATTTAGGCAGTGACATCACTAGGTTCGGTGTCACCTAGTGCAGTAACTCAGTGGTAACCTGCATAACCGCCTCTCTCATCAGCTCCCAAAGAAACCTTTACAATGCTTGTGATCAATTTTAATTATAAATTAATAGGTGGGAGTGTTAGCTGTATATTTAAATAGTCATCGTGAAGGTGTGGCAAGAGCCCTAGTGCATTGGGCTGCTAACTGCAAGGCCAACAGTTTGAAACCAACAAAGGAACGTGGGGCTTTCTGCTCCTGTAAAGAGGTACATCCTTGGAGACTGAGCCCGGTGGTGTAAGTGGTTGAGTGCGGGACTGCGGCCCACGGACTTGGCAGTTCAAATCCACCAGTGGCTCTCAGGAGTAGGACTGGGTAGCACCCACAACCACCAGAGTCAGTGATGCCCCTCCAAAAAAAGAGGTACATCCTTCGAACCTCACAGAGGGCATTTCTAGCCCATCTGATGGGATCGCTATAAGTCAGAGTTGACTGGCTGGCAGTGTCTAATTTGGTTTAGGTTAGAGTCTATGAATACTAACAACAAATCGTTTTGCAAACTCATTTTTTTTAATTGCAACATTATAGTTACAGAATTAGTTGTAAGCAGGGACCTGTAACTGTTTTCTCTTTTTTCCCTTTAAATATTACTTCATCTCCAAAAACAGTTATTGATATAGTTTCCCAAATACTAATCACTATAATGTTGCAGCTAAGACATCAGAAAAATCGACAAAATTAGCAGCAATGAAAGCAACAGCATGAGTTTGTAGCCCAGGAGGACCAAACCACATGACTTGAAGTGTCATTGTGTAAGACCGACAGCTAGGATCTAAGTATTTTCGAAGGTTCCAAATGTGAACTAGCAGAGTTTTAACTTGTAGCTATACTGATACATATAAGCTTTGTGTCTTGTAATTCTAGTGCTTCTGAAAGAAAAATGCCACAAGTGGCTAACTTTAGGGAAAAAAATTATTCTCTCACAGTTCAGGAGGTTAGAAGTCTGAATTCCGAGCTCAGGTAAGTTTTTCTACCTGTGTGTCTACGGACACTCTGGTGCTCCCTGTGTATGGATGCTGGGTCCAATAGCATACTCCAACTCTGGAGTCTGCGTTCTCGGTGGCAGTAGGGCATCCTCTCTGCTTGCTTGTTTCATCTCTTCTAGATCTAAAAGAAAATATGATTCTAAACCCATCCTGAACCTGTAAATGATAGTGAGCCTCAGAAACATGCCACTAATTCCACCTCATCAATATCCTGTCGGTAAGAATTCATAGCACCAAGGGTAATTCCATCAAATCACAGCATGGATTCTAATTATATAATAAGAGGAATCACAGCCTAGCCAAGTGGGCATATATTTTGGGGGGAACGCAATTTATTCTATAACATGTGAGCTTATGAAGAGGGTTTTGCTCATCCTGACAACAGAGATAAATTTATAACACTGAATTTCTGTTGATTGGCTGCAGAAACTCTTTATAGAAAGTCATTTTGGTGTCCCCTCTGCAAAGTGTCACTTAATGCAATCTTCAGCCCTCACAGCCTCCTAATGATGACACTGTCCATGGGTATTTTCTACTACATTGAGGCCAGAAAAGAAAATGCCAAATGAGCAATAGAGCCCTGTGACTCCAAAATCTATAACTGATATTAACGATCTTTCAACTATTTTAATGTTTGCCTCAATAGCAGACTCATGATGACCAAATCTCACAGTTGATAGCTGTTCAATTCAATGTATTTGCATCCCTTGCAAAATAAAACCATTGGAATAAAGGTTTTTAAGTTGTGTAAATTTCCAAGGACTTCTCTTGTCCACAATTATTCTTCTGGAAAGAAGAAATTTATAAAATGACCCCCCTCAGTAATCCCTCTGCTTGACAATGGAAATAACTCCCAAATATGTTTCACTGTAGGAAAATCAGAAATAATATGTAAACTACAAGTATGCTTGCCAATTGAGAATATTTATTAACTAAATAATTTAATAATAAAGAAAATGCCTACTTGATTAATTGTTACAGAGTAAAAATTACAATAAAACTGTCTTGATCAGTGCTTTGCAGAAGCGCCATTACTGTCTGTGCAGTTGTTTAACAAGGATTTAATTGGAAAGATAAGTGAATGCACATTTAAAAGTATTGTTAATTTGCTTTATAATCACCCCATCCTTCACAGTATTGACAGCACAAGGCACAAACCCCTTTCTGCTTTACAAGTATTATTTTCCATATGTGCACAATAAATTCTGAAGCAGTAATTGGAAATTTTATGGGTTCCAACATACCTACTCTACTGGGTTTAGAGGTGCACTCTTCCTTTATAAGAAGGAACCCAATTCTAATTGTTGGAAACATGTGACACAATCTTTGATTTATGTTTTTGCACCCATCCACTTCAGATCATATTCATTTTGTGTCCATTGCCAGGATAAGAGTTGTATCTCTTACATTTTATAAGTAATAAGCTCAGGATTGAGGAAAAGGGAAAATACCCTGAATGTATTTTAAGACTGTGTATCTACATAGATAGATATATAATAGATAGATGATTCATAAATAGATGATTGGTGATGATGATGGTAGATAGATAGATAGATAGATAGATAGATAGATACCTAGATAGATAGATAGTAAATAAAATTATACTGAAAAATTTCCTCAAAATAATTTATATAGTTGAAGTGATTACTGACTATAGGAAAATAATAATTGAAATCTATTTCACCAGTTTTATCAGGCTGAGGCATGGCTGAGGAGGACATTTGCATATTCTCCACTCCCGTTTATAGTTTCAGTGTTACAGATAAGACACTTTGGAGACATTTTCCTCCCATACTATGAATGGAGAGAGCTTTAATCTATTTGATAATATAGATATATAGGTATATCTATTTAAGTGCCTTGAAAGTGCACATTGCCCTCCCCGCCCCCCCCTCCCCAAAAAAAAGAAAGGAAAAATACATATGTAGCAAAGGTTCTAACCGTGATTTGTTTCTGGACTACCTTGTCTCACTGATGTCAGATCAGTTCAGACTCATGACAAGCCTCTGGGACAGGGTAGCACTGCCTTCGTGGGTTTCCCTGGCTACGATTCCTTACAGAAATAGAAAGTGATTTTGAACTGCTGGCCTTGTGGATTACAGTACACTGCATAACCACTGTGTTACCAGGGCACGCATAACTCCATAGTTATACCATGACTATATAGTCACAAGTGACTCTGTAGTCCTCACAAAACACTTGTGTCTGCGTATCATTGGACCTAAACCTATCAAAGGAGACAAGAAGGGTACAGAGAAATTTTCACAGCCATAGAGAGACACAGCACTCAGTCATACATCTCTTAGAATTATCTTATTAAAACTATATGTGATCAGTATGCTTTTCAAAGTGCAGTGAGCCTAGTGCTCCAGATTTCTAAGAAGTGAAAATCTTAGTTAACCCAATAGTTCATACTTGAAGCCCAGAGACCTTAGTTATTGTGGAAAGAGTCTAAAGAGAATTGGAGCGCAAGTTATTTGATTAGACCATTGGAAAGAGAGTGCTAGAATATATTATGCTTTATTTGTGAGCCTATTGGTGTCACATTCCCAGGTTTTGTTTCAAAAGAGAGAAAAGATGGAAAATAATCAAACTCCTTTCAAAGGAAACCCTGCAGACCAGAGTTCTACTCTGAAACAAATTGTGTCACCCTGAATCAGAATCAACTTGTAGACAACTGCTGTACTGATACACTTACATATATTCATGCAAACTTACACGAATATATATGTACACAGAATTCCAACCTGTTAAGACTTTCACTTCCACTCTGTCTTTGTGTGTATGGAGTTGTGTATTGTGAAAGGCATGCACACAAACATGTACCAATGAGGGCTCATCATTAATAAAAGTGCTCAAACATCTCTGTGTTCAATAGATGGCTACAGAGTCCTTTCAGTAAGACACTGTCTTCACCTCATCAAGTTTCCTTCAGAAATAAGGGTCTAATCCACAGGGTGGCTTTCAAAGGGATCTGCCTAGGTCAGTTCAATATAAGGTAATGGTTGTGTTGACCGCTGTTGCATTTACCTGTAGGAGAAAGATGAGGTTTTTCTACTCCCAATACCACTATGGCCTTGGAAACCCATGGGCAGTTATACCTGGACCAACAGTGTCACAATGAGTTGGCATCAAATGACGGCCGCGCTTTGCGTTGTTGAGTGTGGGTATACCTGAAGGGTAACATGGAGAGACTTTTTCAAAGGGACCAAGATGATCACAAGACACTTGGGGAAAGAAAGAAAGAGAGAGAGAGAGAGAGAGAGAGAGAGAGAGAGAGAGAGAGAGAGAGAGAGAGAGAGAAGAAAGGAGAGGGAGGGAAGAAGGAAGAGAAAGAAAAGAGGGAGGGAGGAAGGAAAGAAAGAAGGTGAATTGGTGAGGAAAAGACCGAGAAAATTGCACCAAAGTGGGAAAACATGTTTTCTCTAATAGCAGCACCCTTGATCATTCTTTGAGGGTAGCAGGGAATTTCCTTCGAAACCTGACTGCATCCATTCTACTGCCATCCAGCCCTAATTTTCTCTCCCAAACTGAGAAAGGGGCCCTATTTCAGTCCCTTGAAGATATCGACACTGGTATTGTAATGTGGTAAAACAATCAGAGAGCATACACTTCTATGGAAATGGGTTAAAAACAAACAAACAAATAAACACCCAAACGCTAGCTGCTATGGAGTCCATGCCGACTCCACGCAGCCCTGGGCGACAGAGAGAACTGCCCGTGAGTTCCCGGATGTGCCATTGTCCGGGCCTTTCCTCTGCTGAGCAGACCTTGCACTTCTCAGCCCAGCATATCCTCACCATGCCACCCGGTCGCGTTGATGTCCTCTGGTACTTTGCAATTTATTTTTATACCTTTTTCGGAATTCTGTCTCGACGGCATACGTTTTACAACTGAGGGTGACAACTTCTGTGGGACCAAGACCTTCGAATGCCGCATTTCAACTAGACAAAGCTTATAGCCGGACTGTAATGAAGTGTCCAGCTGTCCTTTAATTAACTCAGATGAGGAAAATATCGCGCTTTGATGAGAGAACGAGGGTTGTGAGCGGGATAATGGGACGACTCTGGTTCTGTGCCTTCCTGCATATGACAGAGGCAGGGGGTTCCGGAAAGAGACGGGGCCTCTTTATGCTCCAGTAGGGGGAGCGTCCCTTTCTTTCCCTTCTGCAGCAACAGCATGGTGCATGTGCTTCAGTAAGCCATCCTAAAATGCAGACTTTTCATTTTCATTTTGCAAGAGGGAAATTTCACTATGTGATGTGCACATTACTCTTCTCAGCGACACATTTTGTGCAAACTCATTTGGGAAAGAATAGGAAATTTAGAATACTGCCTTCATATTTCTTCTGGAAATGTTAGCCTGAATCCATTATTTCCAAACCTGATGAGGATTACAGTTCATTTGTATTTCGCAGCAACCCATATTGTATTCTGTTTTGTGAAGTAAATAAGATGATACCATTCTAATAGTGCCTGTATTTTGCTTTCCATATGAATAGTCTTATTCTGGAGGCGAGGGAGAAAGAAGAGGAAACAGGACTGGGGCACTCGATTTAGCTTTTTCTAGATGGAATGTGTTATTCTGACAAAGAAGTGCCCTAAATTATTTTATAAATAATCTAAACTGGAGGAGGCGGAATATAAACTCACTTAGGTCACTGAATATATCCATATTCAATGACATTATAAAAAGCTCTGTTCAGTCACACCCAAATCTATCTGTCTTATTTAACTATGTTTAACTACATACTCCCAGGCTAACCTGATGTGACACTAGGGTAGGTGGATGTGCATGTGGTCCTGAAGGGAATTCTTTACAAAACAATTCCCACCACCACACCACTGTGTGTGAAATGCCGCAATTAGAACATCAATTCATCTGGGTAAGGCCAGAAAGACAATGGGTTTCACTTATTTTACTAAATGCTGTTAACTGTTTTTAGCTGATTAGGTGGTCATTTCAGGAAGGGAGCTGAAAAATTGTCCTAAACCAGTGAGACCCTGCTTTGTCAACTGATAGTGATGTCTGGAAGGGAAGAACGTCAGTATGCATGCCACATACTTTCTGTTTCTGGGTTAAGGCACTGGATTAATAAAACCCCACCCTTAGCAATGCAGATAGAAGACTGACCATGAAGACAATATCATGAACACAGATTTGCTTGTAGGACAGAAAAGCAAATAGTCTAGTACATCTCCAAGGAAATACACCAAAGGACTGAGGTCTGATGAAAGTCAGACTAGGGGAGTGGTACCTGATGGAGAATGAGGAATTCGTGGGAATCCCATGGAGCCTTAAGGGATAGGGGGTGGCAGAAACCCTCAACTCTTAACAAGATATTAGTTGAAGAAGACTTCCTTTGCTTAATTAATTATTTCCAGGGTTAACCCTGATTTTACTCCCTAGATAAATTTCTACCTTTGTTTGAGACACAATCAGACAATTTTGATAGATTTTTGTTCATTATGAAAAGCATATACTAGATGAACTGTCAATAATCTTCCCTAAACGTGTCCCAGCTCAACGAATGACTATTATTGATGAACATCTATACCATCTGTCAGTCTATAAATCTATAAACTGACCATGGTAACAGCCAGCCCTACAATTTTGAAGTTGAATTCATGAACACATGTAACACATAATCAAACACCTTGAGGAAATGAGTCACTGGGCCTGGGCACTCAGGAGCACAGTATCAGGGGACAGCTTGGGCAATGGATCTCATCCCCAGCACCACGGTTACATTCTACTCCAGTGGGCTGCAACTGGGGTCTTAAAACTCAAGGGCAACATCTAAGGTATAACTATTGGCCACTTCATGTCTAGAGGAAGGAAGAGTGGTAACAATCAAAGATGCTTGGAAATAATTCCTCCAAAGGACTAATGGACCACCTGGTCCTCCGTCTCCATGACCTTGAGATCAAAAGAATTCAATGGTTTCCTGGTATCACTACCACTTGTATTGAAATGGGTCCCATTAAGGTTCTGGGTAAAGTAGAGGAAAGTGTGGATCAAAACTAGAAACCAGGCTTACTTCTGCTAAGAGACTGGTAGAACAGGTGATTATGGCCCATAGTCACACTTCAGGTTTGAAAATGAACTCATGCCACGGCTCAAACTTCATCCAAGCAAAAGTAGGTCTCTAAAAAGATCAGTAATGACATGAAAGTCTACACACCTTAGAATAATCAACTATTACAGACCAAAAGGTCAGCATTTACCTGGGACAAAGTTGAGAAAGATTAAGAATGAAGGCAACATAAAACCGGAAAACAGAAGTGGAAAAGAAATGCTGTACTGTATGGTTGGTAATCAATGAAATGAAATTATTGTCTTCCCACAATCTTCTAATTTTGCCTTCACTCATATTGGGTTAAGTGGATAACATGTAATTTCATTAAAGCTAGTTTTTAACCAGTCTTTAAAACGCAGACAAATCTGCCAATCTGAGATATATCTCCATATTCAATTTAAGTCAACTATTGATGGTGAATATTATCATTGCACTTTTTACATGAACTAAAATATAGCCTCCTTCATTGGGGCTTATAAAGAAATGCTTTTATTTATGGAAACATTTAGTCTTTAAATATATGAGAACACAACAGCTGAGCAAGTCAGCACCATTAGTCACACACAAAATAAATAAGCCCATAAAGAGTTATCATCTCAGAAACCCTTGGGGGCAGTTCTAACCTGTCCTAAAGGTCACTGTAAGTTGCAATCAAGTTAGTGGCAGTGAGTTCTTGACTGTCAGTTCAGGACTTTTTATTTTACAGGACATAAAATTCACCCACATTTACTCCAAATGACTTTTAAAATTATTTATTCAACTGAAAATGTCAGGAACTGACTGATCCCACTACGTACATTCATGAAACCTGGGACTTATCATCAGAACCGAGACACATTTCAGTCCTCAGCATTTTTACCCACCACATTCTCTTCATACACAAGCTTCACGTGGTGCAAGCTGGCTACCTGCAGATGAGGTCCATAGGCACCTGGATACAAGTTCATTAAAAAACGTCTTTCTCAACAAGCTGCCATTTGCTGAACAGAATTGGGTCATGAGGCAGTGCCTGAATCACCCACTGGGATGAAGAGAGTGGAGAGAAGGAGTGATTTTGTAGGAAGGAATGTGCTCTCTATGTGGTGGAAGCGCCTACCGGAATATCAGGACTGGAGCAGGAGGGCAGGGTGCTTTCCAAGGGAAACGTGGAGCGCTGTGTCCAGAAGTTGCATGCGTTCTACAATGAGCCAGGGAACCAGAGTTCAGACCATGCATGCCAGATCATCACTGAAGAAATATCAGGCAGCACTCAGGCAATCCCCTGCTCTCACTTTCAGTCAGTTCTTAAAAATACTCAAGCTTCTCTAGATAAACTGGTTTTACAGGGTTTTTGTTGCTTTTTAAGCATGCAGAAATTGATTTGGGAGGTGATGTATGCAGACCTTGGTCTAAGTCACTGGTGCAGGAAAAGATAATTATGTCTAAGTTGAATTGGTTTGCTTGATCAAGCCCAAGAATAAGTTGTCATGTGTCCTGCAAAGTCCATTTGCACAGAATCTTTGATATTTTTTAGAAGTAAAAAACACATGTTCAAGGTCTTTTAGTCTACCAACCTTGAAAAGGAAAAAATTGAATGGGAAAGGAAAGAAAACTAGCATGAAAGGTAAGCACTCAATGATCTACCAGCACTGATGAACCAAGACAGATAATTACAGCACAGAGCATGAAATAGGAAAGACTCAACCTTGGGCAAGAAAATATGACTCTTAAGCAAGAAGATAAAATGTTGTAAAACTATGTCTATGAAATAGGGTTAAGGCAAGAGGACACATACGCGTCCAACAAAGGGTCAGCTCTGTATTACAATCTTCTTCGGTGACTCAAAGCTTAGAAATGGCTTTGAGTAACTTGATAAACACAGGCTTTCAGAACCTCTCTAAACAAAAAAAAAAAGACCATATTTGGATGACATTTGGGGTTTTGTGAGTTGATCATTAAAGAAGAGGATGTCTCACACAAGAAGAGAAAGCTTTTTCTGTTGTATCAGGGACATATGACAAAGCATTCAAATATAATGCAAATAATTGCAAACTGATGTATCCAGCAGTTTAAAAAATTGAATAAATAATTTAGCTTTTACACATGAATGAACTTTGTTTAAAAAGCCACAAATCAGAACTCTTCTATTTGAATCTATTTTATTTTGTTAGTAAATGAACTAATGTGATAGGCATTTAATTGCATAATGTATTATTAGTCATTTTCTTTGGCATAACATTAACTTTAAGCAGTATTAATATTTAACATTTCATAAGACATACCACAAAGTTCTTATTTTTCCAGCTGAACAGCAAATGTGCATTGATAGTAAAGCCCATTACAGTGGATTTTAAAATGTTCAATATGCAAAACCTGTTCCTTTTATATTGTTTGATCAGAAATACTCAAAATGCTGTTGCATAATAATACAAATGCTATAAAATGACAACCATGCTAAAAATTCAGTAATAGTTTGCATCCAATATATTTTATAATTAGGCATGATACAATAATTTCAATAGTTAAGAGAGCTTGTAAAGTGTGATAGGAGGCATGTAAGTATATCAATTTCTCAGGGATGCTGCATCAAGGAGGATAAAGGTGCAACTGGGATTTGTATTGAGTGGTATACTACAGGGAAGATATAGAGCTGAGTTCACTAACTCTACTTGGTATATCTAAATCTCTTTGAATTTGGCCTACAGCAGAATTCTCTCCTCGAGAATGCATATTCGTTTTTATCAGTTAGTTGAACTACTATGCAACACTGCTGGTTTAAGTATGAGTCAGTTTGATTTCCTGTGGTCCATGAATGTAGATTGTGCCCATAATGTAAACCAGCTTTCTCAAAAATGTGTGTCCCTGATCCTGAGGGGAACTGAGCCATAAAGGATAAATGGAGCAACTCAAACCCATCCCCATTTCCAGAAACACTGCTCAGATGCCAAGCCTCACAAAGAACAAGTCAGCCAGAACCCTGAACGAAGGAAGGCACAACACGTGCTGATAAGGCATTGTTAAAGAGAGGGGGGAGGTTGGCGTTTGGTAATAAATGTGCTGGAGGTGTGCACTTTTAAAGGAGCAAAAATTGAGATTGTGAGTTTTCCCCAGTCCTTCCATTCCTGAAACATTCGTTGTCCTTTTTGTTGATTTACATTTCTTATTTGGAATGAAGTGGAACTTTCAGTATAAGATCATCATTTTTTGCATTTAGGAATTTATCAAATCTCCCAGCAGCTTGCCTCTTCCCCTTTCCTTTCATATTGTCTGCCTTTTATTGCTAATTCCTCTACTCAAGGATTGTCTCTTCCCTTCTTCCTTTCCCCCTACAAGGCTCCTCTTGGCAACCATCAAAGCTTGTTTCTTTGGTCGAAAACCTTTTTCTCAATTTTATATAACAGTTGTCTCACACAAGATTTGTCCTTTCTAATTGAATAATTTCTCTGAACATCAAATTAATCCACAGTTATATCTGTATTCTTTAAGAATTCATATTCATAGTGTGTATATATACAAAAATTTGTCCAATCTTCAACCACTGGGCATTTAGGTTGTTTCAAATTTATTGCAATTTTCAATGGTGCTGTTCTGAACATGATGAGTCTACAAATATCTGTTCATGCTGTGGTAAATTCTGACTAGAGAGATTGCTGGCTCTTATGATATTCCTACTTCCAATTGTTTGAAGAAGTATCATAGTGCTTTTACAGTGGTTGTACTATTTTACTGTCTCACTATCAGTAAATGAAGGTTACAGTTTCTCCAGACCCTCTCCAACATTGCTTTTTTTATTTACCTTTTTCAACTTTGCTATCTAAGTCAAGAGGGCACCTCGTCTTTGTTTTTATTTTAATCTCTTGAATGGCTAGTGATAATATTTCTTCATAAGAATGTTTGCCTCTTAGATATCTTCATCATACTTTAAAGATATGAGAAAAACTAGTCACCAATTTATATGGAAATAAACTCAGGGTAATGAGAAGATTACTAAAGAAGAAGAATAAAATAAGAAGCCTCTAAATCTCCAATCTCAAAACTTCATACAGTCATGGTACTCAAAAGACATCATTCTGGTACAATGATGCAGATGCACAGACCAATAGAACAGAATAGAGAAATCACTTCACCTATGAACACCTGATTTTTAATTTTTGACAAAGTGCATTAAAAATTTTTGACAAAGTACATTAAATTGGAAAGAGATAGTCTCTTCTATAAATGGTGCTGGAAAAATTGGATCTCCAGGTGGAGAAGAATAGAATAGGACCATATTAAAAGACAGACACAACCTTGATTAAAGACCTAAATGTAAACCCTAGAACTGAAAAGATGATCAATGAACAAATAAGGACAAATTTAGGAGACCTAGTACATGAAACAAACACACTTAAGGAAACACACACATGAGAATAATAAACAGTTGACAATACAGAAGGCACTGATAAGTCAGAAAAAGAATTAGCCTCAAAAACTTCAACACCTAAACAGGAAAAAGACCAATAATCCAAATTTTAGAAAAAAAAGACAGAGGTCATGACAGACAGTTCATCATGGTTCATCTGTTTTTATTAAAAAAAAAAACCCACTATAGTTGAGGAAGAGGCTTTTTTTTGAGGAAGAGACTTTTTGTCTTAATTTCTAAACCTAATTTTCAATGATCTGAATGAACACAGGAACAGTACATCACACTTACGACACGTTCTAAAACTAAAGAATTCTCATGCAATTCTTCCCCACTTAGTGTTTATTTGGTGGCGAATTAATCAGAGGGCCACAAAAGATGAAAATAAATTGTCCCAATTAAGAGCAGTTAGTATGTCAATCTTTTGTTCATTTTATGTCATTCCAATTAAACAGGAAATGAAAACTATGTGAAGTATCTTAACCAAAGAATTCCTAAATCTATTAGTACCAAAGTCATAGAGTTCATCATGTTCTCCAGAAGCTGGCCAGATCTCATGTATTTAGTTTCTCTTTTATTAATTTATTTAAAAGATCATTTTATTGGGGGTTCTTTATATACATCAATTGTATAAAACATATTTGTACGTATATTGCCACCATTATTTTCTAAACATCTACTTTCTATTGAACCCCTGATAGCAGCCCCTAGTTTTCTTTGCTCCCCAACCCTGTGATCCCTTGATAAATTATAAATTATTATTATTTTCATATCTTACACCAACCACTGTCTGCCTTCCCCCATGATCTCTGTTATTTGCCCCCCTTTGGGGGAGGGTGGTGCTTATGTGCCTATCATTTTGATAGGTTCTCTCTTCATCCCTTCCTCTTCCCACCTTCCCCTACCCCTGGTGTTATAGCTACTCCTGTTGCTGTTCCTAGATTCCATGTGTGGTGAGCTCTTATCTGTACCTGTGCACAGACTCTGGTCATGATGTGTGTGTGTGTGTGTGTGAAATCCACAAGGAATCAGAGGACTATTGAGTTTCATCAATGCTATACTGCACACTGAGCGACTCATCCCTTCCTTTTGACCCTTCTGTGAGGGGATGTCCCCTTGCCTGCAGATGGGCTTTGTGTCTCTACTTTGCCCCCACTTGTTCTCAGCAATGTTTTTTGTTTGTTGTCTTCTGATGACTGTTATCTGATCCTGCTGACACTTCATGATCTCACAGACTGGTATGCTTCTTCCAAGTGGGCTTGTTGATTCTCTGGAATATTGCTACTTGTTTTACTTCAAGCCTTTAAGACTCCAGATGCTACAAATTTTGATAGCTGGACACCATCTACTTCCTTCACCACATTTGCTTATGCACCAATTTTGTCTTCGGAGATTGTGGCAGGAGGGTGAGGATCAGAGAATACCAGATTGTTAGAACAAAGACTTCTTGCATTAAGGGATGGCAGGTGCAGACGCTTAAGTCCATTCACTACCTCAGTGTATTGCTATGTAAATATTTGTTCATAGGTCAATCCTCTATTTTTATGAATTAATGTATTTACATATATACACACACCTATGCTTACACCTCTATCCATAGCTGTGCTTTCTACATCTTTCCACTGTTTCCTTTTACCTTCTTCCTGCCCCAACATCACACTCACCCTCTCATTTATTTTTAACCCATGCCCAACATGAACCCCGCTTCTTAAAAGAAAATGGAATTTTTATAAAAAGAAATCACTGTTTATTTCCATTTTTGACTTGCAAATTGTGTTAGTCAGTGTAGACTAGAAGAACACATTTCATAGACTCACATACAGATATAAGGGAATGGTTTATATACAAAAGGAATGGAACACTGAGAAAGCATCTCAACCCAGTCCGCTTCAAAGTCATAAGTCCTATATTATCCCATATGCCTGATACCAGTCTATAATGTCTCCTTCTGACTCACGAAGTCACAGGTCAGTGGGTACAGAATGTCAGCATTGGCAGGGGTCTCCCCATGGCTCCTCACTTCCAGAGCTCAGGGTCTGTCAACAGCATCTAGTGGTGGCAGAAGCACCTCATCGCTAGCATGGGTCCCCCTGTGGCCTCTCCAGTTTCAGAGGTCTGGCTCCATCAGGGCAAAGCCATGTGGCTTCTACTCCAGCTCCTCATACACTGCCATCTTGTCTTGTCTATGATTTATCATCTCTGAGACTAACTCCCAACCACTGGGGAAGATAGCTTCTCATCTTCACGAGGGAAATAGCGCGAGATTTCCCAGAAATCTCAGGAGAAAGCCATGCCCACATAGAGGTCTCATTGGCTACTCAATGGCTATCTTCAGATTAACAGGCTAGATTCCACCCATACATTTCAATCATAAAATTAACATAAGCACATGACTGCCACACAAATATTAATATATTCCATTTATCTCTGGATCTCATCCTTCCTGAAAATCCTTTGCCGAGCCCATCTTTGAAGTCATGCTCCAAGTTATTTTTGATTAATTCAGATAGTTTCCTTATTATTCTTTATATATATATATTTAGTATTTACTATATATTTTATAACTAGGTATGCCTTAAAATGATTTATGGCAATTTTCCCATATGATTATTCTATCTTCTCAAGCTACCCTCAGAAATCTTCAATTCTATTATATAATTTAATCATTTCTGTCTTCTACTTTCTCCAAAAACCAAATCAAACTCCTTGCCATTGAGTCAATACTGTCTCATACTAACCGCCTGTGAATTAACTACTCTATCTTCAACAAGATGTTTCAGAATCTCTTCTGACATCAATTTTAATCTTCTCTTTTGTGACTGTTCTTTAAGCAACCTTTGTCTCTGTCATCCTTAATGTCATACCACAGAGCATCTAGTCTTCAGCTGCATTTAATGTGTACAATCTGTTCGTGAGATGGCCTCTGTATCCAGGTGGTTTATGCTCAAGTAATGCTTTGATTCTTGTATACTTGTTTTATTTTCATTTTCTTCAATTACAGCTTAAACTTGAATACCAGCAATTAACTTTGTGCTCATACCCTTGTTCTGATTCATGATTTGAGTATCTTTATCACATTTTTCTATAGATATCATCAACTTGATTCCTGTGCATCCCATACATGGATCCACATATATAGTCACTATATACATTGTAGAAAAAATTATTTTAAATGAATAGGTTGCTGCTTTTGCCAAAAGATGTCATGCAATCTCCAGCATCATTTGTATCACCAAAGACATGTTTTCCATCTACTGATCCTTCTTTGTTTCCAGCTTTCGCATTTCAACGATCAGTAATGATCAAAACATCTTGACTGCATGCATAATCAATTTCAGAATGCAGAACTTGGTACAATCTTCAATTTCTTCATCTTTAGTGTTAGTAGTTGATGTGTAAATTTGAATGATGGCCATGTCCACTGTAGTCATGTAGAAATCATCATATCACAGTGTTGTAATTATGGAGAGCTCCCCCAATGTTCTTATTGACAGTGAATGTGAAGCCATTGTCACTTTGTCATTCCCCACAGGAGAGCAAATCATATGTTTATCCAATTTAAAATGATCAATGCCAGTTCAGTTTAATTCACTGAAGCTGAATAGTAAGAGGTCTAGTGGTGCAGTGTGCTAACGATTTGACTACTAACTTGATGCTCAACGGTTCAATTACACCAGCTGCTCTGCAGAATAAAGATCAGCTTCCTGCTCCCATAGAGGTTTGCAAACTTGGAAACCCTTTGGAAGAGTTCTGCTCTCTTACAAGGTGTCTGTGAGTCAGAGTTGGTTCCACGGCAGCTGGTGACTGCCTGGATATTAATCTCTAAGCATTACTTTTCATTGTTAACATCTTCTAAATGTCCTGCATGCATTCTGAGTTCTAAATATTAATGGACATGTGGAACTGCTCGTCCTCACTTTACGTTGTGCTGTATCTGTAAAGGAAAGTCTATTCTGGTCATTGAGATCAACTCTACTCTTCCCAATCATATGTTGCATGTCTTTCAACTGGAGATATTCATCTTTCTATTCTCTATTAGACCATTTTTCCACAGCTGTTTATGAGTTTTTTGTTGTTTTTTTTTTTAAAGTCATTACCAGGGACCTCCTTCCAGTCTGTCTTAGTCTGGAAGCGTTCCTGAAATCTGTTCACCAGGGCCAGCCATGCTAATATTTCATATGTCAGTGGCATACCTGCCATGGAAATAAATTAATGCAATATTATAATGGACCACACCAACCTTAGTCTTTACAACCATAAAGACTTGAGGGTCCCCAATTACCATTACTACCTACTCTGTACCTCACTAAAGTCCAGAATTGAGTGGGGTAAAAATGACTCAAAATCATAAAAGACACCAGACTCCTTTGTCAGATAGAAACCCAGGGATTCTCTAAGACCATGGTCCTTCGGCTCTCTTGAGGGCTAGAATTGAACTCAGCTCTGTAGTTTGAATTTCAGCCAAACAATAGAGAGGTCTTATAAGAATAATAAACCTATGCACATCTTATAATCAGCCATTGAAGACTTCAAGGACAACAAGTGCCAAGCACACAATTCAAAAGGTTAGGAAAGGAGGAATGGAAACAGGAAAGACAGAGAGGAAGTAACATCATGGTGTTGCCACGAGGGTATGGCAATGAATTAGATGAAACAAAATAAGTATGCAGTGCTGCATGTTCCAATGATTATCTATTCACAATAAAATGTTTAGGGGTGGGGACAGCTAGAATCTTTTTGAAACTGCCCTTACATCCTCCATACTGATGTGACCCTTCTGTCCTCCTCTGACCTCACTCCAGTTCATCCATTTAATTCACCATTTAAGGAATCTAGGTGGTTCAGAGGACGAGCACTCAGCTATGAATCTAATTATTACTGGTGCAAACCCACCAGTTGATCCATGGGAAAATTATGTAGCAAGCCCTTTCCATATACAATTACAACCTTGGGGAACTTTGAGGACAGCCTACTCTCTCACATTGAGCCACAAAGAGTTGGAATTGATTTGACAGCAACAGGATGGAGTCATGGCTCTGCCTGGTTATTTTATTTAGGATTCACTTGCCAGTTTCTACTCTCGTTTAGAAAGAGTGAAGTCCTTACAAGGAAGTTGGCCTCTCTTTCCTGGCTGTGAGATTACTGCAGAAGAGATGTAAAGAAACAGGTCTTCATTGAGTTATTGCAAAAAGGGCAATACAGAATATAAAGGAAATTAACTTCTCTAACTCTAAACAGAGAATATTCTGGGTTCCTGGGTTTCTCCTCTTGCTTAAAATTCTCAGGATCTCTGAATGGGGTGGGGGAGCTCTGGAGGAGCAAATCATCTATCTTCAAAGAGAGCTCCATAAAACATTCCAAGGATCAGAGCTTCTATCACACAATCCCTTCATTCAGTGGGAGGGAATTTGAAAGGATGGGAACAGCACTGTTTCTTCCCTGAAAGACATTCTATCTGAAAGCCTTAGAAAGTGATAACTGCGATGTAGCATTCTCTCATTTCAAGTGTTTATGACACAGAAGAGTCTTTGCTTCTGTGAGCTCTGTCCTCCCATGTGAGCCTTGCACTGTGCATAATATTAGAAATGCATGCCATTTCCAGGAAGCCTTCCTGTTTCCAGTCCCATACCTTGCATCTGTGAGTCTGGCAGTTGGTGTCCTGCAAGGCAGTGACCAGTAAGAGGCATGATTGCACTAAATTGGAAGCATGAGGCAAATGGGGTGTTTTTTTATTAGGGGGCAGGGAAGAAATGTGAGGGTGGTGGGTTAGAAGAAATCATCCACAGATGCTGATCTCTGTCCTTTAGTGGATATGATTGTTGAATTGTGGTAATTCCTGTTTCTGTGACAGTTCATCAAAAATTGGGGGTGCCACGCTTGAAAATTACCCATGGTTTCATTTCCAAACTAGATGCAGGCTCAGTAACTTTGATTTTCAGAATCATTCAAATCCTTCAATGGGACAATGAGGAGGGGCATCGGTAAGTACTACCCGGACCAATATTCTCTACAAGATTTGCCACAGAAGCACTAGGCCACAGAGCAAACACCGTCATGTTTTAAACGAGCATTATTTAAACACACAGCAGCAGCTGATGCGTAAGCCAAAGTGGCAATTTGGAAATTCATTTCTCTCCTTGAGAAATGCCTGTTTGAGTTAGGGAAAGTCAAACGGAAAGATGTGGAAACAAAGTTCTTTCTGCTTTTATTCTACATTTCTAGATAAATGGCAGGATGCAACTCAGCAAATGTCTACAGACTTCTCTTCTTTCCCCAGAGACTTCACTTATAGTCAAATTACAACACATCGAAGACAAGCTTGCCAATCAGGGAGGGGGAGATAATACTTCAAGAAGGCTTCAAATTGTATTCTGGTACCAGAGCTCCATTAACAATGTTACATCTCCAAGTTTGTATGTTAGTTTTTCTTTCATCACAACTTTCTTCAGCGAAGACAACAGATGTGTGGGACAAAGGAAAGATCCGTGTGGGCAAAAGACATGTCCTTTCTGGACCCCTGGTCTCATGGGCAGTTCTTATGCCCTCGCGGTCTTGCTGAAGCGGCACATGAGTCCCATGGTTAAGAGACTGGGCTCCCAAATAGTAAGAGGTGTTTTGAAGGAAGCCGGCTGCTGATTCCCAAGGAAGCATGTCAGAGATTATATTAGCGGCCGGTAATATAAACATCATGCTACTAACACTGAACAGTTTATCACATAACTATAATTGTCTTCTTTTAGAAGAAGAATAAAAACTGAATCCATATGTTACATATTATCTAAAATGGTTTCGGCAAGATGTATTAATCCCCCAGAAGAAGCAATTCTTCCACAAGAGGGGGACAGCAGCAGTTTTATTATGTTACATGGTCATTTGTTTAATTTGTTTGTTCCCAGTAGGAGCTTCACAGATTTTTATGAACTGTTACTTTTATAGAAAGTGAAGTTACCCCTGATGAATGCTGCTTGCATTTATGGGAAAAAAGAAAGAGGGGTGGGGGTGGGGCATAGGGATCAGAAAGGTAGATGGTATGGATCCCCACAATCGATTGACAGCAATACTTCTGAGTTCTTAGAGAAACCTGAAAAGGATGTTGGGAATAGGTTTCGTTAAGAACGTTTCTAAAATATTGTCTTAGTGTATTTAAATATGATTATCAAGCTTGGAATTCATATGGAAAAGCCTCATTTGAGCAGATATCAACTAGCACTTCTTATATGTAGAATAATTCTAAATAGAAGGTAGTTTCCCCTTCTGAATATTTGAGTGGCTGATAGCCTATTTATGTATATTCATAGTTAAAAGGCTAATCTCCATTTTCAAGCATATTATTGGTTCAAAAAAAGCAGGTCTCGTAGGTCAAACAATTTAAACTTTCTTTTTTCATTTAGAAGGTTCCATGGCATAGGGAGTAGGGGAGAATGTTCCATTGAATCACTGCTAAGTAAAAGTGATATTTTTGAGTTTCAAAAGGAAACATTATAATATGTCTTCTCCATTCAGATAAATTGAAGATATACAATATGAGAAAATTTCACCAAAAGTTTGCAGTTCCCATTGCTGGACCTGTTATACATACATTTTATTGAAATAAGGTATAGAGTATACAGAGAGGTGAGTGCCGTGGGAATAGGTGTTTGAAAAAAAGCTCTGAGGAAGGAAGCCTCTGCCATCAAGGTAGACAAATACAAAGAGAAACTAAAGAATTAATAATATAGGCAAGACTTCATTGACATCAAAGTATCAGAACATTTGTTATCTGTTATTTGAAGCATCTTGGTTAAATATAAACTCAAAATAAAGATAGTATTGTTTAAATCTCAGTCACTACATTATTTAAGAAACTAAGATATAGACACATTGTGCATATTTTAGAACTCAATTGAAGCCACAGCATAAGCCAGCAGAGAAATTTCTTGAATGAAAATAATTAAGGTTATAGGTTTCTTATTCTGCGTTGTAAAATTTTAAACATCAATACTTGAAGATTTCTGAAAACAAAATACTGGGAGATAAAATACTTAATTCAATTCACAAATTATTTGTAGTTGGGTTTGTTTGTTGTTTGCTATTAATGTAATTTTAGATTCCCTAAGCATATTGAAAGGACACACACACATTGTTTCAAAGATTACTCACGCTGCTTGAGTGTGTTCTGAGGACTCGTCGTGACCCTGTAGGACAACATAGAACTGCCCCAATGTGTTTCTGAGACTGTAGAGTACTGAGGGTCCTCAAACTTTAAACACGGTGCGAGTTCACTGTCCATCAGACCATTGGAGGGCTGGACTATAGTTCAAAACAAAACCCTATGAACAAATTTACTGCAGGCTGCGATAAATCAGGTGCTAAGCAGGACTGCGGCGGCGGCAACAAAAACATCCAGCGGTGGGATAAATGTCCTCAGTGGGTCGCTTGTGGCTCACCGGCCGGAGTTTGAGAACCCCCGCAAATCCCCACCTTGTTCCGGAGGAGTAGCTAGTGGCTTCGAGCTGCTGGTCCTATTGTTAGCAGCCCGATGCTTCACCCACTGTGCTACCAGGCTATTAAGAATTCACCCTAAGATAGAAAACATCCCTTCAAAATCTAAACGCATTGAAAGGGATATCCCACAAGAAGTTCAGTAACACAGATAATCAAACTAAAAGAAAGCAAAGGTTTGCTAGCCTGTATGCAATGTATTTTAATTGTATATTGACTGCATGGAGGATAATAAACACAACGTGACCCTCATTTTATGAAGTTATTTTCTGTTTTTAAAGAATATTCAAAACATTAAAATGTTACATAACTGTTATAAAAATAGAAGAAGGTGCTTCCACCTTTTTGCATTCCATAAATACATACAACAGCACATCGATATATTAATATTTAGTGAGCAATGTTCTGGAAGACCTTTGATGCACTGGTGGAAACAGATGGGCAGTGAAACCCAAACCAACCTCGTTTCCATCAGGTGCCCTCCCACTCAGAGCGACCTTCCATGGCGTTCCTGAGGCTGGAAAACTTCAATGGAGCTGAAAGTCTCCTCTTTCTGCTGTGGAGCTGCTGGTTGGTTCCCACAGACAGCTTTGCAGTCAGCTGTCCATGTCTCACACCACAGTGCTGCTGAGGCTCTGAGAGCAATGGGCACATAGGCACAAAAGTATAACTTGCCACACAATTTGTATGTAGCAAACAGTTATAATTTAGCTTTACGTGAATTATTAAGAAGAACAAGATATTAAAGTGAATTTGAAAGCATGCCTTAAAAAAAAAAAAAAAGAAAAGAAGCCTGGATTTCAAATACATATTTGTCAACCCAATAACTATTAATCACATAAAACCATACCGAGCTCAAAAACACTAAGAATTTGAAGTGATTAAAGCAACTGGCTTCCATTTTAAACCAGATTTTTATAAGCTGTTTTAGTTTCAGTGAAAAGACCATTACCACAAGTATACTTGTTTGCAGATGGTTTTCCAATTTACTTGGCAAGGTTAACAAGGTTATGCGTTGGACTCCTAACTGCAAGGTTAGCAGTTCAAAACCAGCAGTCACTCCTTGTGAGAAAGACCAGACTTTCTACTCCCATAAAGATGTATCATGTCAGAAATCCACAGGGACAGCTCTACCCTGCCACATAGGGTCACTGCAAGTCAAACTTCTCTCAAGAAAGTGAGGCTTTTTTGTTTTTGTTTTTATTTTTGGAATGTTGTCTAGTCTTAGTTCTGTGTTTCAAAGGAACTCATGCTTACCACATTCATTTTACCAAGTTCCTTCATTCTCAAGTACTTTCCTTGATTTTTATAATTATTTACTGGACTTCATCAAACATTATCTTTTCGATAAGAAGCAGGCAGTCTGTTGCCAACTGTTTGAATCTTTGAGAGTGTCCATTCTGGTCTTTGTATTTCAAGAGCATCATAAAATGATATGAAATCACAGATAGATGTGATATAAATGAATAACTAGAGGAGTCAGAATCAACTCTACGGGATTTTTTTATAGAGGATGAATGGATGATAGACAGGTTGTTGTTGCTTTTGTTGTGTGCTCTCCAGTCAGTTCCAGCTCATAGTGACCTTATAGACATAGAAAGAATGTTCCATGGGGTTTCCTAGGATGCATTCTTTATTTGAGCAAATCACTAGAGTTTTTTTTTGGGGGGGGATATTTTTCAGAGATTTGCTGGGTGTATTTAAACTTTTTGGTTAGCAGTTGAGCACTTAACTGATTCCTGAGACCTATGTATTTCTCTGCATGTTATCTACCTAATAATTTGACACTGAGTGTATTGAATATCCTGGGATCTTGCCCCTCCCTTATGATTTAGCTGTGTTTCTGGGGGAAAAAATAAGACCTTTGCTTTATCTTTACAGTTCAGTAGTTCCACCAGAATAAGTAACATCACTTTTTCTTTATTAATATTTTTTGGAAATTGAATGTGTCTCTCTGAAGACAGATTCAGGTCTGTCTCTATTTCAAACACAATTTCTTCTATTATATCTTCACTATTTCCATGAGAATTTCATTGGGAAACCTTTACACAGGTAGCTAACCTCTACCTGCAGCCCTGTTCTTGTCCTTTGTACTGTCTTTTCTCTTCCTAAACTCAAAGGAACATATTTGAGTCCTCTTAAAGAGCTAAAACTGCCAATTTGCTGAAGTGTAAATGAAAGAGTGCAGAATTCTTTCAGGAAAGAGTAGAGAAATGGAAATACTACATTCAGAAATATATAGGTGGAAGAAATGTTGAAAAATATTAATTTTGAGTTCTGATCATTTTATTTGATATGTGTCTGTGATTTTGTAGCAAGACTTTTTTTTAACTTACCTTATTAAATTTACTAGGGTTTTGCAAAGAATTCAGACTACTTTTTTAGTAATTTTTTTTCTCTGATTACAACTAATCCTTGATTATGGCAGTTCAAAATTCTTTCTCTCTTTCTCTGCCTATCTTTTCCTCTCAGGAATTTAGCTGCCAGTGTTGGAATAGGAGCAAATTCTGTACTCATATGTCTTACTCTTTGACACTTTTTCCTAACTGGGAGACTGGGGAGTCTCCTATTTTTAGAATGATTTTATCTACAAGTCCAATTTTTCTTACTTTTCATAAAATATCTAAAGTATTTTTCTACCCATAAGACTCTGTTAGGCCTATGACCTGGCCTCCTAATTTGATCACTAGATACTATTCTCAAGAGATAACCATTTTAGGGAAAATGATTCCCTCTTTCATAATTTCAATTAATATTAGCTCTGAGATTCTCTTCTGACTTTGGTGTGGACATTATAGTATTTTGCAGTATGCATGACAGGTTGTGGCTGAAAACTATTTCATGTTTCAATCAAGGTTAAGGAGTCTGTTGTTAGTGTGTGGTGTCTCCTCACCATTTTATTGCTGTTGGTATTTTCTCAAGGAACTAATTTCTCAAATTCCTTTCATCTAATACATATCATGGATTTTTTTAATGTTTCAGTGTACTTTGGAGGATAGTGTACACAGCAGAACAATTTCCCATTTAACAATTTCTATACATATTCTTTAGTGACTCGAGTTACACTATTCCCATTGTGTATGAATTCTCATTATTTCCATCCTACCTCTTCTATTTTCACTATTTAATCTCAGTTTTACTCTACTCACCTCATTCATGCCTTAGAGTAACTGTTGCTGATTTTGGTGTTCCCATTTGTCTTGCTCTTGTGGAAACGACTTCTAGGGGTACGGGAATCACTTCTTGTTTAGTGAGTTACCTTTAACAAATCAAGTATTCAGATATTTTTCAATTCCTCCTTGTGTTAGTTAACTTCTTCCTTTCCAAACATTAACAATTTTTTTCTTGATCTTCCTGCTCTCATAGCAGTTTCTAGAATGCCAACTCTTCCTCAGGGCTGTGTGAAAACATCAGACAACTTTATCATGTACCTTAAGAGCAAGCTGAATACCTTGACACTTAATCAAACAGGAATATGTTAAATATTAGTCATACATATTTATGAGACAAGACCAATGGTTGAGACAAAACAACTGAAGAGCAGAAAATTAGTTGTATTCAGCTAAGTCCTTTAGAGAAACAAGACTAGTGACACTCACATATGCATACAGATGAGCTTTCATATCAAGAAGAAATCTTATCTCAAGGTCTCCCAGCCCCGTCAGACTCAAGGTCACAAATCGGATGCCAGCCTCAGCTCTTTGAAGACTAACACTTACAGAGTTGCAGGAGATCCCAGGAAGGTGGGTGCAGTGTCCAATGGATTCGAGGTCAATGGAATGGGGCTGCCCCTGAAGGCAAACACAGTGACTCAGTAAGCAGGAAGGAGGAGGGGCAAGGAGATCTCACTTTCTGCTTTATATTTTATATGAAGGCCACACCCCCAAAGAGGCATCCTAGGCTGTGACTTGACTGACTGGTTGGACACAATCCCTATCTTTTCAAACATATTCAGGTAGGCATGAAAGTATCAAACTACCGCAGTAGTCCACTATTGTCAGCACCGCAACTTGTATCCTTCATTTAATAAATCAAAATCCATTCTCTTTAGGGAGCTCACCCTCTTTACAATGCAACAGTGCATTGTTTTCACTCAGGCATAGCCATAAATACTTTCAAATTTCCCTGTTCTAAAGAGTTTATCAAGAAAAACATGTCGTCCTCTGCTTAAGAGAAGTTCTAGACAGATAAAGCCCTCCAGCATTATAGAGTAGGTGACATTAGAGGTCCCCTTTGGACTGGGGCTCTGGGACCCTGAGCCCCTGCTCACCAGCTTCTCTGTGAGCTCTTTGCTCTGTCTCATATGAAGAGGCAGCCAGCTCAGTGACTCCATGCACTTGCATTTCCATGTTACCTCCTAAATAATTTGGACAAAAATGGAAGCTATCCCAATTAAAATGGCACATTCTATTTTATTCTAATTTGCCTTCTTTTTTTCCCATATGTTTTAAATAAACTTGTCTGTCACTATAGACTCCAAGTCCACTTCGGTGTTACCTTCCCTCATTTTTTATGACATTCAGACCAATATTTAGATCTGAGGGGTAAGGAATCTGGAGGATTTTTGAAATGTCTTTATTTAGCTGATTAAGCCCTGCAGAGCTTTTCACTCTCCTCCCGCCCCTGCCCTCCCTCTGTTCCCACCCAGTCCCTGGCCTCCCTTTGGGTGCCAGAGTCTTGTCTATCGGTGTACAAGATACCCATCTTCTGGTTTGCTTGTCCTTTGACTATGACCATGCTCCATATGAACCTTTGTCCTGTTGACGAGCTTGCTTTCTAGAGAGAAGGGGGGTGTTCCATGTCATTAAGAGAGGATCGTGTACACCTGTGTACATGACCATCCCGCCAGGAAGCCAACACCTCTACCCTGCTGACAAGAAAGCATTCTCAAGTCTGTGCTTTTGACCTAGTTTCCTTCTCTCTGCATTTCAGCTTGCAGTGTCCCAACACTTTTCTCAATATTTAAAAAAAGTTCCTTTTATTCGGGCCTCTTGTACCATTCCATAGATCAACTATATCAAGCATATTTGTCCATATGTTGCCATCATCATTTCGAAAACATTTTATTTCTACTTGAGTTCTTAGGATAAGTGCCATTTTTCCCCTCCTCTCCCACCCTCCCACCCTCATGAATTCTTGATCAGTTATATGTTTTATGATTATGCCATGTCTTATGTTACTTTATGTTTATTTTGCCCCAACAGCTTTCATCTACTACCTTTATAAAGCTCTGCTTCCTCCTTCAAGACATTGAGTCGCGACTTTAAAATGGCCATGAATGTCTCTTGCTGGTTCTACATCTTCCTTTTATCTATGGAAAAACAAATCTGAACCCAGGTTCGAACTCATCAGCCACTCCACACAAGAGAGCCTCCCTGACCCCTGAGGGTGTGCAAAGCATCAGACATCCCATACAGGGTGGCTATGACTTGGAATTGATTTGGCAGCAGTGGGTTTGATTATATAGATCAATTGTGTAAAATCTCCAGATAGATATAAAGAGATAGAAGAGAAATGAATACATAATATATCAATATATTTAAATATATATAAACTATCAAGAATTGTGTATGTATATACAAATACATATATATACACCATTGTTTCTTAAATCAACACTTATTGAAGATAATAGACTCATCTTGGAAGCAGACAATTTAATTTTGAAATTCATATTATACATGTGAGCTATTTGCTTCCCAAAAAACAACAACAAAAATAATGGGGGTAACTTTAAGGAAATACACATTTGGTTCACCACATCTAGCTCATTGTTTACTCAAATACTTTATGAATCATTTCTGCTAGTCACCTTTTCTGCCTCTTCTTATCCTATTCAGAGGATCCATCACCCCAAACCCAAACCACTGGACTCAGCCTTCCCTTTCTCAACAAAGCTGCCAACATGCATACTATATCCATGTGAAAGTAGATTGTCATCATGCGGCTGTTGATGTTAGGTGCTATAAAGCGAGTGCCGACTCATAGAAACCCTGTGTACAGCAGATGAAAACCCTGCCTGGTTACCACCAGAAGCATAATTCATTCTAGGCATAAAACTATATGTGCTATAAATGCAGTCTCTGGAATCCCAGTGCCTTAGGATCAATTCCAACTGCACTATGCAGCAAAGAGGCATGGTGTGGAGCACGCCCGCCCACCACATGGCTCTGAGCAGTTAGTTCATTTACTACCTCCGGACTCTACTTCCTCACAATACCTCCTACTTCGTGAGGTTTTGTTATGCAAATCACAGTGAACACATAGCATTTAATAGAGGTGTAATAGAAGTATCATGATTGTGCATGTTTCTGAAATTTAACAAAAGAAAACTATTTTGATAAAGTCTTCTGCTTGAAGAAACTTCCTTTTATCAGATGCTCAACCAGAACATCCTGGTGTCTTCTGTGTTTCAAGTACTATGTATGAAATGCTATCTCTGAATGAGATAGATATGTAATGCTGTCCCTCTTATTTTACTAAATAACACTCAGTAATATTTTCTTTCAGTTTTCTTTTCTAATCTCAAATTTCAGCAAAGGCAAATTTCAATTTAAGGACCTGGTATACAGTGTGAAAAGATTTACTGCTTAAACAATTCATTTCTAAATTTATTATTTGACATAACTGAGGGGAAGCCTCTTTTATTTTCCCAGATATTTGTAACTCTGTATGCTTTTAACTTTAAGACTGAGAAATTACAGTATCATTTTGGAAAATCTCCAGTCAAATTCTGATCTTTGCTTATGATGTATCTGGTTTTATTTAACTGAAATGAGGGAGTTGAATACTTTGAGATTTTTTTCCACTATTCTTAGTTGACTATTTGACTTTTGCTGTGTCATTTGGGGAGGGAGCTTGACAAGTTAAATTTATCCACACAGAAACCTGTAGTTAGGAGACCTGTGAGACGACTATAATTTCCTTCCCATTAGTTTCAATGAATTCCATGCACGCGAAAAAGAATGGCGAGCGGAGTCAGGAGCCCTGTGTGTGCCGTTGTGCAGGTAGGTTGAGCAGAGAGATATAGACCAGGTCTCCGTATGTTGTTTCTGGGCTCCGCATTATTCTTATTCGTCCTTTGAGCGAATTCAGGCTAAAAAGGTTCAGCTCAGAACAAGAATCTTTAACTCTTTAAACATAATAGGTCTGTGGACTCTTAACATAGTCTTTACACAAAATCTCTGAAATGGTTAATACAAAAATATGAGTGCCATTTCTACGTAGCCAATGTGAACCAGAAAATTGATCTGTGGCCAGCATATAAGTCAGCATCATTTGGGGCCATCTGGATCTTCTTGTGGGGGAACAATGATTCCGGTGGAATCACCTGATCTGATGTTCTCATTATTTGTATTAATAATCCTATAGTCACCATAATTTTAAATGCCATAAGGAAGCTCTTTGTTTGCTTGTTTGTTTTTACCTATTCCTTGAGGAGGATATGAAAAGTTACAACAAACAGTTCTGAGAGCAAAGCTCATCGGCCAAAACAAAAATCAGTTAAAGCTCTTAGCTTGGCTAGAAATCACATAACCAAACACTCAGACAGGGGGATTCATCTCGACTTCACTGGCCTCTGTGCCTGCACCGGTTGTGGCAGATCATTGGGATTTCAGTTCAGACTCAAAGCTGATGAGTTAGACAGTATCCACTGCTGTAGGTACTGATTCCATCTATCAGTGTTGATGTGAGGACAAAAAATATATATATGGATAGAGTCCAGAAATCAGTTTCTAGGAATTTTTACCCAAAATATGAGACCAGGGAATCCGTAGTCAAATGTTCGTGTTTTTACATGGGACATCTGGATTGCTTCCTAGCGGATGCTCACCCTGCTCCACCAAGACATGGTCTTTGGAGACGTATCTGTTCCTGTGGTCCTGAACAGGCTTCAATCATGTTTTCAGACTAAAATGGACTAGAAATAAAGAGCTGCTTTTCTACTCCTGAAAATCAGTGAAAATCTTATGGATTACACCGATCACAGGAATGCTACAGGACTGAGTAGGGACTTTTAGTTCGGTGTGGAGCTGCCATGATCCCAGGGCCAATCCAAAAGCAGTTAACAACATTGACGATCAAAGTAGAACAATTCAAAGAATTGTGAGCCTCTGTTATGCAAGTAAGATCTGGTGGTTTAGTGGTTAAGCTTCAGCAAAACTGCTCCCTAGAAAAAAGACTTTCGACAGTCTGCTTTCATAAACACAGTCTTGGAAACCCTATAGACAGCTCTAGTCTGTTTGAAATGGTCATTTTAAATCAGCATCAACTTGATGGGTTTTATCACACAAATATTTCAACGATTAAAACTTGAGAAGATTGACATTCACATCTGAGAATCACAAATTTCATTCTGATTTAGAAGGAAGGGCTTTTACGTTGGTGTGATTGTCCTTTATAGCTGTTTGTAGGATTCAAAACCAGTGGTTATTTTGTGATTATAAGATCAGATAATTTTTATCTCATGTGAAAGCTCTTTAATAGTGCTGTATTAATTAAGTCTCTCATGTGAACAAAGAGTTTAAATGATGCAGTGGGCAATGAAGCACAGTCTGAGAAACAGTCCAGCCACTGTAAGGGGGCCCCAGCTATTGAATACACAGTGTAAAGTATATTTAAAGAAAATTATTTTTGTATACCAACTGTTTACAAAGTCTTATCGTAAATGCTCCCCGGGTATACAAAAGAAGTATTCACATGCAAAGTTTTTTAGACAAGCAATTAATATATTAACAGATGGAAATGATAGAATCCATATAAAATATTTATATGCCTTTTATTCTCATCCATATGAAAAGAATAACTGGAATAGAAGTTAAGATTACCAGTATATACTTCGAAATCTTCACTCCCTAAGTGTTTTAATTGAAAAAAGATACATGATTTAACACTTAAAAAGAAATGTGCAATGTTCAAAAATTAAGAGCAAATTATAAAGCCCAAAAGTAAATGCAAAAATAGTAATATATGTGTACACATGTTTGTGTATGTATTAATCTCATTATTAAAAAGAGGAAAAAGCCTTTAAAGTTTCCATTATCCATTATGTCAGGTAGCAAATATCTTCCCAATGTAACTCCAGACATTAAATCTGTCGAGAGGAATGCTGTAAAATAAATGTCTGGGATACCTTCATAAACAAAAATCTTATTTCCATAATTCATACAGCTGGCTGGCATTTATTGGCACGTCAGGTGCAATGGGGACATTTCAGGAACATTAACATGTACAGCATCATTTGTCAACAAAGCAACAATGTAAGCAAATCGTTCAGAACTCATACAGATTTACAGCTTTCTCTGCCAGCTGCTAATTACGGTGTGCTCGGCCTATTTGGTATAGTCTTTTTATTGGAAAATGACAAAGGGGTTATAGTATCCCAGTTTGGAATATAGATGTGGCTTTTAGTAATAATATGAGTGTAATATGACCATGTAGCTTGGAGTTGTGATCTGGTTTTGCTGGTCTTATAATTGATCAGCTTTGATTGATGAAGGACAAAGAGAAATTCACAGCCTATTTTGCTTCTGATGTAAGTAACCTCTGAAACAAAGGAATAATAGGGGGGAAAGTATCAAAGACCATGCCACCGCCATTCTTAATGTTTTCCCCTATGGAACATGACACATAATATTTACCTCTCAAAGAAAAGTTGATATGTTGATTGCTGGTGGAGCAAATGTTACAAGACTCTGTACATTCCAGAATTCAATGTTGTGCTGCGAGCAATCAGAAAACCCTTCCCACCAATATGCTTAGACAATGTGCGGCTTATGACATCAGGGGACAAATGTCAGAAACATCAAAGTTCACATCTACACTCACACTCTGCTTAAGTTGTTCTGTTTGAGGAAAAGACATTACTGTGCAAGCAAATGATGTAGTGTCAATGGTACCTTCAAATTCCCCTGATTGGGTCAAGACATATTATGATCCATAAAATGACTAGCGAGTCTGCTTTCATGCCCATGATGTAAATCTCTATTTAGAGATATAAATGCCTTCTATTCAACCAAAATATAAAAAGCTAAATGGGTAAATAATTACTCAAGTATTATTTAGATTTATCCCATCACAGACCTTATTAAAAGCCATTAAATCCCAGATTGAACAGATCTCACATTCAGCAAACCAATCGCTGTCAGAGCAGCTGACTTGACCAGATATTAAACGGTGTTAGTGTTGTTGGCACTAGAGCTTCAGAGAAGGAATGTGGCGAGGCATTCCTAGAACTAGTAATATCAGCCAGTAATGGTTGACTGAATTCAATGTGCATGATACTAAATAAGTAGCACTCTCATGTCCCTATAAATTAAGACTCTAAGTAAAAAAAAAAAAAGTCTGCTAATAAAAATGGTACTATTTTCTTTAATCCTCCTAGGGAATCCTGCACATCCTTCTCTTATATATGTGTATATGTGTCCCTGTGTGTGCCAAGTGTTGGTATCACCTTCCTTCAGTAGAATCCCCAAATTCCAAATTCACTGCCATCAGGCTGATGCTGATTCATCGCGACCGTAAAGGAAGGAGTAGAATTAACACTATGGGTTTCCAAGAGTGTAACTGTTGATGAGAAATGAAAGTCTCCCTTTTCCCCAAGGAACAGCTGGTCATTTCACACTGACCTTACTAAGCCACCAGGGCTCCCTTTCAGTCGAATACTCTTCCTAAAAACAAAAAATAACATTATGTTCATTTTGCCATCCCCGCCCGAGAGTAGGTTAGGAATATAACCCACTGCCCATCATGACTCTATTAGGTTTCCAAGACAGTAAATCTCTACCCAAACTGACAAGCTCGCGACCGCCCCCTCCTCCCCCCCTCCCACTCCTGTTGCATTACTCTGAGAGAGAGTAGAACGGCCCCTGTGGGTTTTCGAGACTGTCAATCTTAGAGACCAAAAAGACTCATCATTCTCCCCGCTGCACGGCTGGGGGGGGTTTCTCAGCAAACTTATTGGTTCAGCTGAATTAATGACTAGCTGGGCAGATCTTGACAGGGTTGTGATAGAAAAGAACTTTGCTCCAACACCTTGTCCCTCATTTTTTCTTGAGGATCAAAAATCCAAACCATGGGTCATCCAGTTTTGACTCGTGCAACTTTATGTGTTGCAAAGCACATGCCTTCAAAAGCAAGGATCTTTTGGAGGTAGATCAACAGACAGGTCTTTCCTTCAAGCTACGGCTGGCTTTATGCAGCACTTGCCCATTGATGCCACTCCAGGATCTCCTCCAAAATAATCTCAGACAGGAAGTTCTCTTCTCTCCTTCCCCCTCTTCATAAATTCCCTTTTAGAAAAGTTTTTGAAGTTCATAAATATTAAGATATAAACATGCTCTTTGAAAACACATTGGTAGCCAGGCGTGGAGGCGTGCGCCGGTAGTCCAAGCTACTCTGGAGGCTGAGTCTGGAGGATCATTAGAGTCCAGTAGATCTGGGCTGTAGTGTGCTATGCTGATGCAGGGTCCGCTCTAAGTTTGGCATCAATATGGCTCGGGGAACCACCAGGTCAGAAAACACATTAGGAATTTATAGTCTAACCATGATTCTTCTCTTAGACTGAGATTGAATCTTAATTTGGGTGTTTCAAGTATCCATTACCTCTTAGGTAAAAGAAGATGTTTTAGAGGCAAAGTTTCTTTTTAGTTTAGTAAAGAGTCAATCACTCTACTCCACCCCCTACCCCCGACTCCACCCAACCACCACTAATTGGTGTCAAGGGAGAAGGTGGTATTGACTCTACCCTTCTGGACCAGAATTCTAGCAAGAATTAGAGTCAGTTCCGAGAATTTGCATGTGGGTTCTCTCAAGAAGAATGGTATGGTTTTAGTCAACATTAAAATAAAATACTTGTCGGCTGAACCACTATGAAAAGAACCATCTAAAAGGGTCTATTCAACCTACATTTCATTTCCCACATAAAATTCAAAGAGAGCAGGAGTTTTCAATTTTGTTTTCCAAACTGTGGATACTTCACCTTCATGTCATAAGAACCCTAGAGAAACAGGGCTGACAGAATCAACCATTTGGAGGAGAGGTCCCTTATGTTTAAAACCGAATATTCATTTGTAAGTGAATAATTTAGTCTCTATCTGGAATTTTATTGGATGTGGGGAAGGAGGGAGGAGGAGTAATTCCTTCCCATTAAATTATCACTTTATGTTCCCAATTATGTGAATGAAAACCTCCATTTCTAAGTATACTCAATTAATCTAAAATCAAATGATTACTTCTGAAAATGAACTGCTGATAAACTAACATCTGTGTTAAAACTCTAAATTGTTGTCCATATTTTTAGTTAGAGCAGTAAGTGAATATTTTAGAATAGTTGGTTTATATTCCTAAGTAATTTATATTGCACTATTTAATGATTGAATCGTAGGTATTTGAAATAGAATCGGTTACTGTTTAGCTGTTTATTGTGGAAAAATTAATTTAGCAAAAATTACTCCAAAATTCATGAACTTTTTTAAGCACTTAAAAAATCTTTTAATCATTATTAATCATCTTAAGAGGAATCAGTTTGCTGCCACAAAAATTATATTCTAACTACAAAACCTTTATAACTAATCATTAACTTGGATCCTCTCTAGGGGATTAATTTATCATCCCAATAACACATAAGAATGTTACTTTAAATAATTTTAAAGTTTATTATAATTTTAATCCTCATTAATTTAAACATGCTTTCCATATTCTTTCCTATCATGCTCTTCTATAAGCTCCTCCTTGTAGTAATATGTCTACTAAATATAGTGAAAATACAAGGGACATGAAGCAGAATTTTTGAAGATTAACTTATAATTAATAAAACATGATGGAATCCAGATATCCTCTTCAGTTATTTTCACCTAATTGATTTTCTTAAAAATGATATGAGATCAAAAAGTAAGAAAACTATAGCAATGATAATTTTGAAGAGTATAAACTAAAGTAATGAGTTATGGTACATTTCATATATAATACATATAAGTCTACAGATTTCCATGTAGCTAGGACATCTACATTACATTCATTTTCTGAAGAAATGCCCTAATGCAGCCGGCCGTGAAGAGAGAGTTGAACAAGCTACTGTGAAGTGGATTCCCCTACTCACCTGTGACCCATCAGTGCATTGTGATCCAGAGGTTTTTCATTGACTCATTTTTCAGAAGTAGATCACAAAGCCTTTCTTCCTAGTCTCCCTTGGTCTGGGTGCTCTGTTACAATCTGTTCTGTAACACGCAAACCTCACCTGGCTGTGGAGGTACACACCGAGGCCAAAAATCAAATCGAGTTCGCTCTCCTGGAAAATGAGAATCCTTGTCACAGTACGGCGCCATCAGTAATTACTTAATGCTCTTTGACATTCTCAAACGCTCGATTTATTTGTTTCAAACACACATCAAACAATCTAACAATCTTAAAATTACCTTAAGTCATTCGCGATCAGGGTAACTAACCCAAGATGAATTCTGCATCGTATCAGTGACTGGCCCTGGCTTAGTCCTGCTAGGCATCGCTTTCATCTGTGTGCTCACCCGAGTAGAGATGGAGAGAGCAGGAGCTGCGTCTCTCCTTGACTCCAAGCTCCCAGAGCTCAGTCTCTCTACCAGGCCTTTTATAGGCGGTCTTGCTGGCTCTTTGAGGTCAATTCAAGGTCTTATCAGGGTTCCCCAGATGTCCCTGGGGAGCTTCCAGGTGCCACCCAGGTAGGAGGTTTACTTCTTTTCAGTAATTCTGCAGTGATTCAACATCTCTTACAGGGCTTTTGGTCGCCCTCAAAATGGAGTCACTTACATAGGTGGTATGTAATTCTACATCTTGTAAGGTTGTTTCAACACTACCTTTCAAATCCTGTCACTGATTAACTACTGCTTCCTTCCTAGAAGACAGAGACAAGCCATTATTAGAGCTCAGAGTAGAGCTCCTTCAAAGGAACCTTCAGTCACCAGTTTGAGATACACGAGCACTTAATTAGCTGAGTAGTTCTCTCCAAAAATCTAATTTTGGAGAGAAAGACCTTAATCTCATAAAAGAAATAGTTGAATTTTAAAGGTGCCACTGAGAGGTAGAGAAATAGAGGTTTGAAAAGTAAATAGCATTTTTAAATATGAGAAGCTACAATTGTATGCCCAACTTTTAATACATGTTAAAATATGTCTTCAAATATAAAGTCAGGAGGCTTTGTTGCAAAAATCTGTGACATATTTAAGAAAGAATTCTAATTATTCTAGGAGTATCTGAAATATAAGAAGGAATGATTAGCAAAGAACATCTAAAATTGTGATTAAAACTAAAAATAAAACATATGCACAACTAGAAAATCTAATTTTGTTTTTGCTTAGGTGCATTCAGTCCATTTTAATGGTAGTGAAACAATTTGGGGAGGATTTTTAATAATAGTTGTATAACATGAGAACATAATCAATGACCCTGGATTATACATGTAAACATTGTTGAATTGCATATTGTTTTGTTGTGTATATTTTTGCCAATATTGAAAAAAAATTACACAGACAACAATGAGTACAAGGAAGAAGAAAATGTTCTAAAATTGATTAATGTTGTGCCTGTTTTCCTGGCATCCAAACAGTGTTAGCCTGTTGCAATACTCCTGTTTGTCTGCTGTGGTTGATCCCCTGTACATCAGGCTCCCATTATTTTTTTGTAATGCTGGTCTTGGTTCTACAAAATCATTTCACTATTTTTTTTTCATGTTTGGAACTACCTTCATTACTCCATTTTATTTTTAAGAATCATTTAATGGATATGGCCCACTTGATTGGCACTTTTTTCCTTTTTCTTTTTTTCTTTTAATTTGATATATGTCCTTGAGGTGTCTTCTTACCTGTTAGCTTTCTGCTGAGAAGTCCAAGCTTAGTCTTCCTGGTTCCCCTTTGCAGGGGACCTGTCTTTGTTCCCTATCTACTCGCAGGACCCTCGCCATTCCCTGTGATTGGAGAGTTTGAGCACAAATGGCACAATGTTCTCCTTTGGGCGTCTCTCCAGTTTGGGGTTCTCTTAACTTTTCAAATAATTATTTTCTACTCCTTCATGGTGTTGGGGATGTTTTCTTCTGTGATATCTCTTTTTTCTTTCACTTTTTGTTTAATTTCTGATTCTTCTTTTTTAATTCCCATGATTTTTATACAATTTTGTCTGTAGATTTTGTTTGTTTATTTCTTCTTGCTCCAGAATCCCAGTTTGTTCCCTAGACTGTTCTTGATAGTGTCTGACATCGGGTCCAAATTTCAGATTCCTTTGGTTGCTAATGTCCTTGGTTGTAGTAGAAAGAACTGTCTTCAAACTAACTAATTCAGTTACCTTTACTTCCATTCGATTACTCAGGTCTTTTATCATGCTATTTAATCCTGCTATCTTCTAGAACTCCATTTGGTGTAAAATGTCTAGTTTATCAGTTATTTCAGTTGTTTTCACAAACATTCTTTCCATCTATTGAAATCTCAAAGCCACATATTAGTTCTAATTCTATTTCTGGTAATTCCAAGGTCTCGCCTTCAGAATAATTTTGGGGCTTTGGGTGTTTTCTGTTGCTTGTGCTTATTTTTCTTGATTTTTGTGTGCATTGAGATTAACTGCTGTTTCCAAGATTTTGTGGTGCAGTTATTAGTGGTGGGTTGGCAACTGAGTCAATTGGCTCTATTGAGTGGTGCAGGAGAGGATTAATAAGTACCAGATCACAAACAGTGGAGAAATGGAGAGGATGGGAGACAGATGAGTAAGACAAAAGGAGTGGAAAAGAAGACTGAGGGGTGGGGGGAAGCCATAGGAAAGCACAAAAAGATTTATGAAAATAATTTAGAAATGCATTTTAAGAGGGGCAGTAAAAATTGAATAAGTATCATTAAATATATTTTACTCGGCAAAGGAGAGGAAAAAACTGGAAACAATAATGGGTCAGGGGAGAAAAGTATAAGCAAACAGAGCTTAAGTGTCCCTCAGCTAGTCCCAGCTGACAGGACAACAGAGCACAACACAGCCCGGTATACACCATCATTACAATTGTTCTTGGGTTTGAGTGCACTGATGCAGCCCCTGTGTCTATCCACCTTGTTGAGGGTCTTCTTCTTCGTCTTCTTTTTTTTTTTTTTTTTGGTTTTTATTTGTTTTGTTTTTTGGGCATCACTGTCCTCTGGTGGTGGGAGTAGGAGGCCCAGTCTTTTGCTCCTGTGGAGCCGCTGCTGGAATTGAACCTCCATCCCAGTGGGCCGCAGTCCCACGCACAACCACTACACTGGCGGGGCTCAGCCCCGAGGGTCTTCTTTTATGCTGTCCCTCTACTTTACCAAGCATGGTAAGAGAATGGCCTAAAGAATTTTCCACTAGCATAGAGTAATATACTTTGAGGCTATGTATACTTTTGAATTCATGTTAATGAACATTTATCTCAAAAATAAATTTGAGCAGGAGACATTTGAGTGTTTCATAGTTAAGAGGGAGACAAAATGATATCCAGTTAATGAAAATAAAATAAAGCTACTGTCAATCAGACATGAATGATCAGTGATAAAGATATGCAATCATCCCCACCAAAACAAGAACCAGATGCCTCAGTGAACAGGGCAAGTGTTGTATCCAAGTCCAAGACTCAATCTTTTCATTCTGTTAGAATTCATCAGACATTTTCAATCCAACCTATTCTACTCTCTTTCCATTGCTATTGGTGAACCTGTATCCTTTCTCTGCTTCTCTGTTTTGTCATTGTGACTATTTCCAATCTTGTGCATCTGCCTTAATGCGTTTTCAATGGCTAAACGGCTTTCTTTGAATTCAGGTATTTTTCTTAACCATTCATTTCAAGCTAAAGCTGGTCCTTTCACATATTGTTGAATTCCAAATGTCCCCTCAGGACATAACCATAAAAGTAATTTCTTTCCTATCCTCATCAACACTCCAGATAGTTAATAGCTGTGGGCACATGTTATAAAAGAAGTTGCTGAAGAAGGGAACTTGAAGTGAATTTGGCATAGAGTCATAGATGGCACTAAACACATGGGTGAAGTTATTTACTTAAATTTTTTCTTGTCGGCCTGATTTGGCTATATTTTCCAAATTGACACATACTATGCTGTAGACTTCTATTTTCACTAGCTGAGAAACAGAATGATTACAGACTTTTGCATGTTATGCATTTTTAAATATCACCAAGTTAAACTTAGAATTTGATTCTGTGCCCAGGCCCAAGTGGAAAAATCTCCATCTTCAATAGTTTCCATTATCTTATAGTCACTGGGCCACATACTGTATTTCTTCCACAAGTAAAACTCCCACTTGGATTCCCAAGTATTGCATAATGAGCAGAATATTCACATTATATGTAGCATAGAAGTCCTTGATTTGGCAATCAGTTATTTCATCTGCATGATATCTTCCTCAGTCGTTAAGATTCTTAAAATCATAGTTCTTAATGGAGCCAATATTTAATTCAGACAATAAATATTTATTAAACACCTACCTCTACTACTAGGATCACCAGAACTACCATGCTGCATCGTGCTTTACTGCTTTGAATTGCTTTTACCAAACTCATCTTTAACTGCTGTTTGAAATTGCTCACTGACATGATGGAGCTTAAAAAGAAAAAAAGTGTCCACTGCCATCCAGTCAATTTGGACTCCTAGTGACCTGTAGGACAAAGTCCCACTGCCCCTGTGGGTTTCTGAGACCCTCACCCACCAACGAGAGTAATAAAGCTCCATCTTTTCCCTGAGACCAGCTGGAGGCCTCCAACAGCTGACCTTGTGGGTAGTGGCCTGTCACAGAAACATTGCACCTCTAGGAATTTGAAAGAACTGCGTGTCCTGTGAAAAGGACTAAAGACACTGCCAGAACCGCTGGGTTTTTAAGTCCTTGACCGTGAGTGATTTAAATGATACTAGCAAATGTAGGACATTAGATAGCTTGGCTGAATTGGCAGCTTATCTTGAGCAAAGAAACCATCTTTAGAAAATATCTTTGTTTATTCTTTTATAATAAGTTTAAGGAAATATATTTAAAATCATTTTTATAATATGCTATCTACATGAGCAACATCTGTTAAAGTCTTAACCATTAGGAGGTTGTAAACGTGGTAGCATGTGGCTATTCACTGCTGCCAGCTCAAAGATACCTATGTAGCAGGAATTGCACCATCTTCATGACCACGGGTTTCTTTCCTGTCATTGCTATGTCAATTGTGTCCTTTCCTCTTCTGCGGGGCTTCCTAGTTTTTGATGAGGCTCTACTTTCCCAAGCATAGTATTTATAAAAATAATAAAACTGCATTTAAAATATGATATATATATATGTTATGCCAGATAAGATCCAAAATTGATGGTTTTCTAATTCTTAGCCAGATAGTATACAAATGGCTGCCATGTACATATTATAAGATATAATATACAGGATTAACACAGGAAATTATTTGGAAATTTTAATAAATTTGAAGAATGCACTGGTGAGCGAAAGTTCAACAAAGAGTTGCACATATATAATTTTATTTTAATAAATCACTTTATTGGGGGCTCTTACAGCTCTTATAACAACCCATATTTCAATTGTATCCATCACATTTGTACATAAGTTTCCATCATTGTTCCAAAACAAGTTTTTCTACTTGACCCTTTGGTATCACCACCTCTTTTTCAAGATATATATATATTTTTTTCTCCTCACAAATTTCATTGAGAATTCTCCTCTCATCCATTCTGCAGTCCTGATATTGTCCCAGAGGATTCATTTTTGTTCCTCAAATTGAGAGAATGTAGGAGAGAAACATGATCAGAGTTCCTTGAAGATGATCAAACTGCTGTTTAAACTGTGTGTTAAGCAAAAACAATAAAATTATTTGGGAAAGGGTTTCTAGGTGGAAATACCAACTTCCAAAGTCGAGAGGCCTAAATGTGGGGCACATTGAGAAATAATAGCTTCCCATTTTGATATTTTTTTGTTTACGAAAGGTTTCCATGATTTTGTAGCAATGCTTCTTGACTTAAGATCATATAGCTTAAGTTAGGCCTACTTTATATATGTAGCCACTCAATGGTTTGGATGTTCTCATGCTTCAGGGAAAACTGTTAATATTACCCAAGTTTCATTATGTGTCTTGATTTAACAATGGACACTGACTGCTAGACACTCATCTTGCCCCTTTACAAGATATATGTTTCTATTTTTTCATATAACATATAACATTAAGGTACTCATTAATCTTTATTAAAGCCATTTTTCTTTTCTTCTTTATTGAATTCAAAAGCAAATCAGCTAGTCTTTTTTGGCATGCATCAGCAAAATTATGTTATTATGAGGTCTTCTAAAATAATATATCTTCATAAAACAATATAGGTGGAAGTTGAGGGAGAAAGAAGGAGAGAAATTGGAACCATCTGTGTGTCTAAAGCAGAGAAAAGCTTTTGCTAATGGCTGTCATGTACGCATTACAAAAATAGTATTGTGTGGCCTTCTATGTGGAAGGGGAATGGCAGAACGATAAAACATGAAATTTCAAGGAAGATAATTCTGGAGCGCTAGGCATAAAGTTTTCCCCTTCGTTGCTCAGAAGGGGCGCTGAGTCCTTCTTCATTGTCTTTTCTCTGCCTGGAAGCTCTGCTGAGAACTGTTCAATTTGGTGGCCCTGCTAGCACGTGAAATACCAGCGACGGAGCTTGCAATAGTTGCACAGTGACACACAAGCCACCGCATGACGGCACACTGCCTGAACCAAGTCATGGTATCTCCCATTGCCTCAGATACATGTGAGAACTGGATAGTACATGAAGAAGACCAAAGAAGAATGGATGCATCTGAATGGTTGTGCTGAAGAAGAACGTGGAAAGTACCATGGACTGCTGAAAGGACAAACCGATCTGTCTTGGAAGAAGTCTGGCCAGAGTGCTCCTTCAAGGCAAGGATGACAATTGATCTCACATCCTACAGGCATGTTGTCAGGAGAGACTAATCTCTGCTTGGTACCGTCGAGGGAGGGGAAGACCCTCAAGGACATGGCTTGACACTATGACTGCCCCCATGAGCTCAAGCACAGGAGTGATCAGAGGAGGATGGGGCAGGAGTGCGCACAGTTTCCTTTAGTTGTGCTTAAGGTCCCTCTGGGTCAGAAATGACTTGATGACGCCTAACAGCACCAACGGTTCTGGAACTATAGCAAGTGGACAGGTAAAACAATTCAGAAAACCAATATTTAAAGGGAGACTTGAGATTCCTTCCCCTTGGGTTCTTACCAAGGAAACTTATCTCAGAAATGTCATGCTCTGTGCTGGGAATGACATTCGGTCTGGGCTCCACAGAAGGCAGCAACCTCAGACCCAGGTGTGGATGGTCAGGGAGAAGTCTCTTTCCCACAGGGTAAGTACGGAGAGGACTGAGGCGCTCACTGGTTGGCTCTGAGAGCAGTCTCGTGAAGTGGTGAAGAGCACATCTCACATGGAAAATCAAAACCAAACAAAATGAAAATCTGAATAAATTCTTTAAAAGTAAAGGAAGAAATTAGGAAAAGACTACACTAACTCTCAGACGCATGCTAGACTCATTCACATGTATAAATTCCATGCAAGAAACAATATTATAAAAAAAGAAGCAATATTATGAGAAATTCATTTCCAAAAAGGGCCTCTGTGCTTAAATTATCTTTGATTTTAAGATGATTAATCATCCGATGTCAGCATTTTCTGCCCTTTTCTTTACCTCGTCTTACCAGGAAGCAACCACTCATGAATGTAGACTGTCCAATTGCTTGAACCTCACCAAATAGGCAGGCCATATTTCCCCCCCCTATTTCAGCCTAATGTTGACCAGCATGATATAGGGCTCGTTTCAATAGACATTTCAATCTCAGAGATGTGTGCGTGGTTTATCTTGAAGTCGAGTGAAGACAGAGTATTCCTTATTGATCGTGCCTGCTCAGTTGCTGGGTGTTGTCCTGGGATGCACAGAGAGGCAAATAGAAATGAATCAGCTCCTTGCTGGCCTGAGGCCCCTGTAAGTCATGCGAGGGAAGTTTCTGATTCCTTTCTGTGTAGGCACAGTCAGGGAGACAAGAATGCTACTGTCTTCTGCTGGTGCCCAGAGTTACCTCGGGCGATGCAGGAAAAAAGTTTTTCTTATTTTTAGACCCGAATCAGTCTATGCCACTAAATGTATTGTTGCGAATACAGATAGCACTTTGTTGTCATGCTCATGGGAAGACGATGGAGTAACCTGTTTGGATGCAGCTGCAGGCCACCTGTAGAGAAAGTCAAATTAGGGAGAGACCCCACTGTTCTCCGCATTAATGCTTTTTGTATTATTGTTTGACTTTTCCCCCTCCGTCTATGTATCTTTTTCAACTAGGGAGATGGGGAGCACAGTTTAAGGCCTTCTGTCCCTTTAAGGCATCCAGTGATTGAAAGGACTGGAAGATTTGAAAGGCTGTAAAAACTCCCCAGTTACCAATGAATGATGGCAATACAAAGAATCTTAAAGCTGTTGAAGTTGAAGTAGTCTTCTTACAGATTTAGTTTGTCTGGTGAACTTCCAGCGGCAGCTCTTACAAGGTTCTGTTCAAATATTCCCACCTATCTGAGCTGCTTCTCCTTGTAACGATTTATCATGTTTTCAGCGGAAAAGGAGTCATTCATTTCAGCAGTTCACTTTACTGCAAATAAAGAAAGAGAAGTTTGAAAAGAAAAAGAATAAACTCCCCTGCTTCCTTTCCTCACCTACCAAGTCAAAGCTGTAAGACAGAAACCCATCCATGAAACATCTACATGAGCCATAAGTATTATAGAAGGGAAATGCACAAATAAACTTGTTTCTGGAAAGCTTGATTTTGGCTGAGCGTCAAAAACCATTTCCTGACAATGAGATCCATTAGAGTACAAAATAATCTCCAAGTAGTGGTTGCAATGCTTAGAAGATTTAACATTTAAGGCTGGACTGTGGCAACCACAGATAATAAGCTCAAGTGTACCGTCTTATTCCGGTAGTTGGAAGGACCAACTCTTTTGAGCCTACTTGTTGTTCCTGTTGTTGTTTATTGCTTCCTCAATAGAAAATGTGAGTTGGAATTTTCCAAGCCCTTCCATTATGGATTCTATCTTCATGGTCGGGATCAAATCTTATGCACAGTCTCTGGCGTGTTTTTGCATGCACTACGTTCTTAATGCCTCTGAAGCAGAAAAGAGTCATTCTGGTTAACACTTAGAAGGCTCCTTGGGCCAGCTTCCCAATGTTTAGCAAGCTTCTGCAAAACATTACAGATTCACAAAATTCCATCTCTTGATCTTTTGCCAACATGACTTTATAGATAGAAAACATCCCTTCAGAGAAAGCAGTTAAGTCTAGGTAGCCATTGAGATGTTCCCTAATAAATTCTTCTCTATGAGACTTTGATGTCAATGTCACATGTCTACAATTTGATTTATGTGATGCATGATGGGTATAGACTTCTACTAAAATTAATGATATATAATAGAATGTGCTATTATTAATGACATTGGGCAACTGCAATTGTCAAATCAGTGGCATGTATCCTGGGAACCATGCTCTGGCCTTCCTCCTGAATGTGCTACTCTCTCAGGGACTTCCATCTTGATGGCGACTAGATTGTTCACTGCCATGAAGTCTGTTCCAACTCATGGCAGCCCTATAAGTTGGGGTAGAACTGCCCCTGTATGGCAAAATATTTTGCAATCAGTTTTTATTGATTGTTTCCACATACACTTTCTTTAATAGAGTTTCACGTGAGTGCTGCGTCTGAGGCAGAGAGATTAGTGACACAGGTAAGAATGGGAGAAAAGGACTCTTGATGTTCTGCCCTTTCTAACTCTGTCCAATTCCATGCTCTTTCCCACCAAGATTGGCACAAAATTAGCATTTAAACTCTATCAAAGTGAAAAATATTCTTGAAGAAAGAATGTAAAACTCACCTCCCTACACAGAAGCAGAACAGTCTAAAAAGTTTCAGACCTTGCCCCTCTTAATAAAATGGTTGGGACTCTCAGGACAAACAATGACCAAGTAGACAGGGCATCAAAGGTGACCGTGATGCCAATGTGACCGTGATGCCAATGAGTCTTGGGAGGGGAAAAATGGTCATGAGTCTCAGCTCTTTTGTGTAAGGTAGCTGGTTCAGTCCCTCCAAGGGTACATCAGAAGAAAGGTATAGCAAGCTGCTTCCAGAAAAAACAGCCACTAAAAACCCACTGGCTCATAATTTAACTGACACCTGGGTTTGCCATGAATGCCACCAAATCCAATGCCAGTTGGTACTAAAATAAAAACATGTAGAAGTGCATGAAGAACTGACAGAGATTTAGCGATCTATAAGAACCACTTGTGTGTATCTTTCAAAGTCCCTCTGCTTTGCATCGACATGGTCTTTATTACTTTCATCCCTGCTTGCCTGCTTCATAGTTGAACATGCATTTCATTAAGCTAATTAAATCAATTAAAATGAAAAGCCCATTTAATGGTCAGAGATAGATGTTTTAAGGGTAGAAGGTTCAAATCCTGGTTCCTTGGTTAAAGGTGGTGCTGCTGCTCTGCACACACCATCGAACTGCCATTAATTTGCTGAATGGGGAGAATCCCGTCCAGTGACTTTCTCCTAAGTGTTTGTGAGTTTTAAATGACAAAGTACAAGAGAACATGGTCTTGTCTGTGACACTCTACTAAATAGAAGGTAGCTCAGAAAAAGTAATTTCTTAAATTATCCCTTTTGATCTCTGTGTGTATTTGGCCCTTACCAAAGCAATTAAAAGTGAGCTGGGAAGACAGGAACAACTTTACAGCAATCCTGTTTCAGCTACTGGATGTGGACAATGTTGATATTTGGTCAGCTTGTATAGGAGACATTTATATCTATTCATAGAGCCTACTTTGTAAAGAAATGTTCAGTGCCAGAAATCTCATGTGATTTTGATCTAAGTAAAAGGAAGACATACCCTTCCCCAGGGGTCGGGTCCACAAATTGGGCTATTGCAGGCTCTGACCACATGTGTAAGCATGCAAAGGACCTTAGATCTCACCTTTCTCAATTATGTGCCCTTATTTCCTCTAGATGCCTTTCTTTGAAGCATAGGAGCCTGGCAAGACATATGGCTGAAGTGATTAAATAATATTTTTAAAGTTGTTACAAATGGGAATATGAAATTGTATCAGTTGTGACATAATGCAACAACATTACAACAGCACCCATAATCCAAAACCATATAAGTCATTATTGTGGAATGTTCCACGAAGTTTCTTTTTTCTGCCCCAATGAGTTATCATTTGTTTGTGTTTTTAATTTCAATTTTTTGTAAAATTTTGGAAAAATAAATACCTTAGACAGAAAATTACCGCAGATACCTTTCAATCACACTAATTTGGGAGGATGATTAGTGCCAGGGTGTCATTATGTTTCAGCTGGGGCAGAATCTGAGAAAGCACCTCGAAGAATACTTACTTAGCAAAGGCTCAGCTCTCACTCCCTCATTACATTTCTTTTCATAAATACTTTGTACTTATTGCAATTGCCTGAGAAGTTTGCTTCCTACAGCAAAGAGTCTGATAATTTAGAACCAAGAGACATCCTATGATTCTGCAAAACATCCATGAATTATCAAAAGCCCTGTGAGTTATTAGTCATTTAAATACAGTTATCTCCTTTCTTCTGATTACTTTGCCATTTTAATTGCCCCCATTTCCTGTTCTGACCTTAATGCTTCATAGAAAAGAAAGCATCTCACAAAACAGGGAAAGAGAGCCGGCTTTCATTTGGGAACTGCAAAGCTTCAGCAGCCCTAATTTGGCCCGTGCGTTTGCAGCAAAGCCTTGGAATGCTGTTTTGCAATTTCAAAAGTGATCACACTCTGCTTCCCAGAATTTCCTATGCCTGGAGGAGTCCAGCAGAACAAGGGCAGCCTTGTTAACAAGTTGCCATCTCTCAAAAACAAGATAGGATTCTGATATAAATCATCATCTCAGCTCACAAAGCTGTGTTCTCCACCTCGGAAAAAAGACTTCATTTACATCCAAAATGGTTAATACTGATCCCAACCAGAACTCCTAAGTGAGGAATGCAGCTGTCATGTTCTTAGTGACTCCGGGGTTAGGGAAGAATGACATCATCAAATTTAAGCATATTATCAGGCTGACATTGAGGCACCTTGTTTTCTCTGCAATGGATAGAGCAAGGCTTGTATTCTGAGGCTTTTTTTCTCCTCCCCAAGAATACCTTTCTCTCCCCCACCCCCTACCCCCACTCCTTGGCAGCTGCAATAGGAAGGGTTGAAAATGTCACTTCGGCTAATGATGAATGATGCTTGACCTCTGGATGGGCCACTCGGAATCTGACGCAAGGCTAAATTAATATGAAAGATCTCAGCTCAAAAGGCTTGGGCTGTTACGAGCGCTTCAAGGGTGGGTTTGTATAAAGCCACCAGTAGCTTTAGGGTTTTCTGGTTGTCATTGTCATGAATGGCGGGTACTGCGGGTTGTACTCTACAAGCGAGGTAAAAGACAGAGCATGCTAACATTTTAATGTGTTTTCTCCTATGAGATTAATATCTTTTCATACTAGAAATATTGTCAGTAAGCAGAACCCGCTCGTGAAAAAAAATAAATTCTCCAAAGGGCAACTGGCCCACATGTCTTTGTTGTTTTTATTTGAGTATAATTAATTATGTAAAGCAATAGTTAGTGGAAGATTAACAATTAGTAGATCCTGTCAAGTAGTCACACGGAAATTACTAACTAATTGAACGACTGGTCCTCAGTTGTGTCAGAAAGCAAGGCTGAGTGTCACTCTTTTTATCTCCGGACTTTGTTGTTTTCACAGATCCTCTCTTTTCTAAGATGTATGTTTCACAGCAGACTAATAAATAAATAGCCCCGGTTGTAATTTCATAGCATGCAAGAGGATTTGAAATAAAAACACCTGTTTTAATTAGCATTATGGTTTGTTCACTTAAAAAAAACAGTGATAATCCTGATGCAGTTAACTGACATTTTTAAAGCTTTGAATTTCCATCTGTATCTTATATTATGATGTTTCGGGATTGTCATGAGTTAATTATGTTAACTTTGGAAGCATCACTTGCATTTAGAATGAAAAACTTCAGCTTGAATAGACAGAAAAGCAGATGCTATCTTTCTTGTCAATTGCTTTGTTGTGGGCTGCCTTGCAACTTTTCATGTGTTTCGGCATCTAAGGGGAAGTGTAAATCTCTATTTATTTTAAGTTGAACATAAACTGTGCAATTTCAGTATTCTTCTATTTTGACTGCATGTGTCTTGTGCAGCTTTACATTTGTAGCTCTCCTGCCCCTGCATTCTGAAATCCACAGTCAAATTGCTTCTCCTTTTATTCTTAATTTGTCATGTTGTGCCTAGACATTATGGAGATCAGAGCATAATGAAATTTCAGAGTAAGACAACAGTATGTGGTCCAAGTCTCTCTGCAGTTAATTTTGCTTACCACCTTTTTTGCTTTTGTACATCAACCTTTTCAATGGTCCAGGAATATGTGGCCGGTTAGGGAAGGAGTAGGCACTCTCAGTAGGAATTTCCATTCTTTGGTGGGCTTAATGTCCCTTTAGCATAGAGAGCAGCTGTGTTTATGTCAATAGTTACACATGTGTTTCTTCATGGGATTAAGGATGTTAGCAGTGGTCTTACACAAAAGACTTCTGTTCCTCCCATCCTGACCCAGAAAGTTCCCACAAAATCCCCAAACCTAGTCATAGGATGCTGAATCTGAGACTCAGATACATTCCACTGGTCAACTAGCTGTTCTCCAAAACTCTCTGCCCTGTTTAGAATCTAGCATGCAGGTGGGTATACAGCACAACATCCAGACCACCATGTCAATAGACTTCCACCTGAGTTGGGTCAATAAGAGGTATCCACGGGAGAGCAAACGTGGGAGGTGATGAAACACTGTAATCACTGCTATGGTTGTTCATGCTTATGCCCCAAATTAGTCCCATAGGCAATAAATGTTCAAAGTTCAAAAAGAGTAAGTTTAGGTACCTTTACACACTCACTTTACACAAGACTCCTGGAGATGTAAAGGTTTCTTTTGGACTTTAAAGGTGTAAGATGAAATGACTAACATGTCAATTCCGGTCAAAAATGAGCAAGACCTAAAGCAGAGTGATTAAGAAGCACAGTTCTTCCTTGGAAACAAGAAGTATAAGTGTTTAACTGAGGCTGATGATAGGGCCGGAAGTGAAGTTGAAATTTAAGATTAAGTGGCAGATTGTCGTCATATAGTAAAATAAATGAATAGATGGCAGCTAGATAGATGATAGATAGATGGTGATAGATAGACAGACAGATAGACAGATAAATGAGAGATCTATAAAGTTGCCATCAAGTCAGTTCAAACTCATGGCGACCCCCTATGTATCAGAGCAGGACTCTGCCCCATAAGATTTTCCAAGAAAAGTTTTTAGAAGTGGATTGCCAGGTTTTTTTCCTCAGGCTATTCTGGTTAGACTTTACCAGTCAAGCACATTGACTGTTTGCATACAGGCTCCTGGTCATAAACCAGAGGGCTTGAATAATGCAATAAGAAATCTAGTCTTTCAAATATATTACAAAGGTGTGTTCAATATCTACGTGTTATTAAGTGCTGTTTCGTCCACTCCAGCTCATAATGACCCTACGTATGACAGAAGGAAGCACTTCCGCCAGTCCTGTGCCATACTCACAATTATTCTTAGGGCTGAGCTCATTTATGCAGCCATTGTGTCATCCCAGACTGTAATAGAATGACACTGTCCCTCTCCTTCACCAAGCATGATGACTTTTTTCCAGGCACAGGGCTCTCTTGAGTACCCGTGTTGAAGTCTTGCCATCCATCCTTGCTTCTAAGGAGCATTCTGGCAGAATCCCTTCTGAGACAAATTAGTGTTCTTCTGACAGTCCATAGTACTTTCAATATTCATTTCCAACACTATAATTCAAATGTATGCACACTCTTTGGCCTTTCTTATTCAAAGTCCAATTCTCACACGCATAGGAGGCAATTGAAGCTTCAACTACAAATATGAACTCTTTATATTTAAATATAAATTATATGAATTGTAGAGTTTTATTCACATCCCTAATCACACATTAAAATAAATGTATGGCTATTCTGCTACTGAAACATAGTTCTGTTCATTAAGGGAAAAGTAACCTAGATTCTCTGAAAATTGAAAGATAATATTCCATATCTTATGCCTTTCACCAAGATTCACAGTACGGCCCTCCCAACAACTTGGGACCAAGAGGGAAAATTATAAATCTCAGTGATTACCTGTACTTGGCCAACCAAATTTCAGGTTTGATTGCAGACTATCAATATGTTGTACAGCTCAATCTTGGGAAGGACCTACACATTCATGTGCTTCATTCAACTCAGTTTTGAATGAATTTTTCACCCATATAATTTACAACATATAATTTTAACTAATTAAATAACACATCAAACAGCATTAAAGGAGCAGTGGCTGGTATTTTTCAAAGACTGTGAATTCTTCAACACAATTAAGTTTAATGCTGCCCTGCTAAGGCCATGGTTACAGTTGAATTTAGATTTTTAATAATCTTATTTCTTTATATACTCATCATTGGAGAAACCCTAGTATAGAACAATATCATTAGTATCACACACAAGTAAGATTTTGCTGAAGATAGTCCAGCAATGATTGCAGAAGTACATTGAAAGAAAATTTCCAGAGGTTCGGGTGGGATTCAAAAGAGAATGTGAAACAAGAGGTATCATTGCTGGTGTCAAAAGGAATTGAGGCTGAAAGCAGAGAATACCAGAAAGATGTTTACCTGTGTATTATTGACTATGCTAAGACATTCCCCCATATGGATGACAACAAATGATGAAGAGCCTTGAGAACAATGGGAAACCCAGAACACCACCTTGTGCTCACACAGGACTTGTACAGTTGAGAGAACATAACAAAGGAATGCTGCATGGTCCAAAATCAGGAAAGGTATGTATCAGGGTTGTCCCCTCTCATCATTCTTAATCAATTTATGCTGAGCAAACACTCAGAGAAGCTAGATTATATGAAGAAGAGTGAAACATCAAGATTGGAGGAAGGCCTATTGACAACTTGCAATATGCAGATAAAGCCGTCTTACTTGCTGAAGGGAAGATCCAGGATTTCAATCTTCACTATGGATAACAATTAATTGTAAAGAAGATAAAAGTCCTCACCAGTAGACCAAGAGGTCATGTCATAACACATGACAAGGTTGAAGATGCCAAGGCCCTCACCTTGCTTGGATCCAGAATCAATGCCCATGGAAACACCCGACAAGAGATCAAGCGATGCATGGTCTTGGGTAACTCTGCGCACAAGACCCCTCCAAAGTGCTAACAGTCAAAGGTGTTTGAGAATTAAGGTCCCCCTGACCCAAGCGTGATTTTCTCAATTGCCTCATGTGCTTGTGAAAGTTGGAAATTGAATAAAAGAAATCAAAGAAAATTGAATAAAAGATCAAATAAAATTTTGTTTGTTTATTTATTTGTTTATTTAGGGTGCTAGAGAAGAAGAATATTTAAAGCACCATGGACTGCCAAAAGAACCAATCTGGCTTGGAAGAAATATAGCTATACAGTCCACAAATGAAATACACTTCCTTAGAGGCAAGGATAGCAAGACTTCCTGTGCTTTACATTGAGCCATGTTATCAGGAGAGACCAGTCCCTGGAGATGGACAGCATGCTTGGTAAAGTAGCAGGGCAGCTCAAAGAAGATCTTCGACAAGATAGGTTGGCAGTGTAGCTGCATCTTTGGTCTCAAGCATAATAAAAATTGTGACACTGGCATAGAACTGAGCAGTGCTCCATTCAGTGGTACAGAGAGTATGTCAGTCAGAATGGACTCAAATGGACTCAGCACAAACTTTCAAGTCCTCTTTGCTTTCTGCAAGCAAGGTTGTGTCATCTACATATTGCATGTTACTGAAAGCACATTGTTCTAGTTCAGTTGTTCTGTTCTCCTCTATATAGCCCTGTGCTTTAGATTATATGCTCAGCATATGGTTTGACTAAGTATAGTGAAAAGTGCAGTACACACACACACACACACACACCTCTTGATTTTAAAGCAGGCAACACCCCCCCTTCTACTGTCCAACCATCTGCCTCTTAGTCGACATATAAGTGCTGCAAAGTAAGTGTGCTGGAATTCTTATCCTTGCCAATGCTTCCCATAATTTGTAATCTACACAGTCTAATACCTTTGCATAGTCAACAAGACACAGGTAAACATTTTCTGGTATTCGTTGCTTTCAGCTAAGATCCATTTAATATCAGGCATGATATTCCTTCTTCTGCATCATCTTCTGAACCTAGTTTGAACTTCTGAGAGTTCCCAGTTGCTGTATCGCTGCCACCATTTTTCAATCATCATCAGCAAAATCTTACATGTGGAGAGCTGCTGAAGGTTCAAAAAGCTGACCTTCTAGGTAGTCATTGAATGGTTAACCACTGTGCCACCGGGGCTCTTGGACTCATAATGAAATCTCTTGACATCAAGTCACTTCAGAATGGCTATTCGATGCGACAGAGTAGAAGAACCCCGGAGAGTTTGCAAAGTTATAAATCTTTGTGGGAGCAGACTGTCAAATCTTTTTCCTCAGAGTGACTGATGGATATGAACTCCATGTTCACAATTGCATCACTGGGCTCCTGGTTGATCATATTATATCCACACTTAAGTTTTTGGTGGTTCTATTATATAAAAAAGAACTTGGTTTTCATTATGTTTCACAACCTACTTTTCTACTAACCAGAACAAGTCTGCTCACACCCACTTTTGCATCTCTTCTCTATTCGAGAACCTGGTCCAACTTCAGCCAGTGTTAGAGTCACCTAGAGCAGTGGTTCTTAACCTTCCTAATGCCGTAGTCCTTTCATACAGTTTCTCATGTAGTGATGACCCGCCCCCAACCATAAAATATTTTTGTTGCTACTGCATAGCTGTCATTTTGCTGATATCATGAATTGGGCAACCCCTATAAAAGGTTCATTCAACCCACTGCCCCCCCCCCCCGAAAGGGTCACAACCCACAAGTTGAGAACTGCTGCCTGAGAGGGCTTGGTAACATGGTTTACTGGGGCTGTGTCTCCAGAACATCTGATTGAGCCATACTTGGCTTTTGTTGCTATTCTCTGCCACCGAAGAGATGCCAACTTTAGCAATCCCTTACAACAGTTCTCAACTTGTGGGTCATGACCCTTTGGGGGTTCAGATATTCCTTTCACAGGGGTCACCTAAGACCATGGGAAATACACCACTCCTCTATCTCAACCTTCACACTGACGCTGGCTTTTTATGCATACTGTCCCCAATGTAGCTATGTAGTTTACTGTTGCTTTCTTAAGACTGGTACCCATGCTACGCCATCTTTCAAGACAAAATTTTACTTATTTGTAATTAGAAATACATATTTCACAATATATACTATATTTTGAGGGCCATATGATGCAATCTCCCCCCATTAGTGGGGAGAAAATGAGGGTGCATTTTAGCATAATAGTATTATTTGGTTCATAATATTTTTTCTTGTTTTCCTCTTCTAAAAACTGGGTGTGTCTTGGGATCGGGTGCATCCTTTGGTCTGAAAAATATGGTAATTACATATTGTTTTTGTGATTCATCACTCTGATTTAATTATGTTCCATTTTTATTTATTTCACTTAACAATGAAAATACATCCTGCATGTCAGATATTTACATTAGGATTCATAACAGTCGCAACATTACAGTGTTGAAGTAGCAACAAAATAATTGTGCGGTTGGGGTCACCACAATCTGAGGAACTGTCTGAAAGGGTGCCGCCATGGGGAAGGTTGAGATCCACTGATGGACAACAAAGCAGACCTGTGCCATAAACTGCACAGTGGCACTGTAATCTTTGCAGAAGAAGGCCTGGTACTCAGTGGTTAAGCACTTGACTGCAAACCGAAAGGTCTGCAGTTTAAACCCACAAGCTGCTCTGTCTTCAGAAGGGGCAGAAAGTGGCAATCTGCCTCTGTAAAGAGGACAGACAGTAACAACAACAACTACAATAACAAAAGGTCTGTTGGTGTCAAACCCCTAGAAGGTAATTTTCCTCTGTCCTAGAAGGCAACTTGGAATCAGAATTCACTTCAGGGCACACGTCAACAATCCTCACAGGAAGAGATACCTTTCTCTCCCACAATTCAAACACTGTGTTTTTGATTATCAGCCTGAGCTCTTCACGCCCTCGGGGCTTCTCGACCTCTGATGAAGGAACACTGACCTTTTCCTTAGTAGCTCACCTCCCAGCCATTGCAGCTTCCTGAGGTCTGTGGCCCAGCAAGTTGCCAACGATGCTCTGCTCCCAGAATACCCGTTTTCACTGAACTCCTGGAGGTCTGGGCCTGCCATGGCCTTGGAACAGATCGCCAGCCGCTCCCCCCCACCCCCCAACATCAGAACAGTTCATGCCATCCTTTGAAAAGTGATGAACTTCGTAAAAATTAGAACAAGATTAAGCACACTTTGCCCCTAAGTGACTATTAAGGTTGGGCAAGTTGCTTTATCCTGAGACCTCTGTTTATCCGTTAATACAATCAAATGCTACCACTCATTTGTCAGTTTCTCATGCGATGGTGACTTGATGCTAGAAGCGATGTGACTAGTTGTGTTTGTCCAGGTAGACTAGAGAAACAAATTCATAGACTCTCATATAGATATAAGGAAAAGGTTTATATACAAGAGGAATGAGATGTTAAGAAAGCATCCCAGCCCAGTCCAGTTCAAAGTCATAAGTCTGATATTATCCCATATGCCTGATATCAGTCTATAAATTCTCCTTCCGACTCACAACATCACAGACCAGTGGGTGCAGAGTCCCGGTGTTGGCAGGGGTCTCCCCAGGGCTCCTCACCTCCAGGTTTCAGGGTCCGTCAACAGCATCTAGTGGTGCTAGAAGCAACTGAGCATTGGCAGGGGTCTCCACATGGCTTCTCCAGCTTCAGAGGCTTGGTTCCATCAGGGTGAGGCTGTGTGGCTTCTCCTCTGACTCCTTCAGCTCCTTGGACGCTGCCATCTTGTCTTGTCTGTAATTCATCATCTCTGAAACTAACACCCAACAACGGGAAGATAGCTTCTCCTCTCCATGATGGAAATATCGCGAGATTTCCCAGAAGTCTCAGGAGAAAGTCATGCCCACACGGAGGCCTCATTGACTACTCAATAGCTATCTCCAGATTAACAGGCTAGACTCCACCCCTACATCTCAATCATGAAATTAACATAAGCACGTGACCACCACACTAGTATTTAAAATACTAGGATGGTCTTTCCGGATAGACAGGATAGACAGCAGAGCATAAGACAGACTAGGAAGAAAGATGTCATGGTCTGCTTCCAAAAATTATCCTCATATCCTGTGGGTCAAAGCAGCATGCTATCCAATAAAGTGCTGGGTAATAAATAAGCTCTCTATATCAGAGGACACTACTTAATACTTGAAACGATAGACTAAAACATACCCCCAATAATAAAGAACTGAGTAATGTTTTCCCCTATGTGGACTAAAAATAACAATTGACCCCATTGTAGCACATGCAACATAATCTCTGGTTGTGCCCTGGGCTGCTAAACCCAAAGACAGAAGTTCGAAGCTGCAGCGGCTCTTCAGGAAAAAGACAAGGCATTTCAGTTCCCCTAAAGGGTCACGTCTCAGAAGCCCACAGACACAGTTCCAGCTTGACCTAGACCCAGAAGGTCATGATAAATCAGAACTGACCAGAGAGTGATGAGTTTTTTTCAACAGCGTAATTGCTGTTAGGATCAAATGACCCAATGCACATGAATCATGGACAGATGGAAAATAAAGCAACACATTCTCTGCCATCAAGTCAGTTAGTTGATTCTAACTCAATGTCTCCTACTGAGAGTGAGTAGAAGTGCCCCTGTGGATTTCTGAAGCTAGACATAATTTTGGGGGAGCAGAAAGCCTCATCTTTCTTCAAAGGAGTGGCCTCACAATTAGTAGTTCAATCATATCCCCAACCACCAGTGCCTAAAAAATAGTCAAAGAGTTACCACTATTATTATCCTTTGTGCAAATATTTTATTCCTGTACTGTAATACTCCACTGAGCCATGTAGTGATGTCTGGGGACTGTAAGAGTTAGCTCTTTTTCTAGATGTTAAACTCCTGAAAAATGGAGACCATATTTTTGAATCCCCAGAAGCACAGCCCAGAGTTTTCACTTTATAGAAACCCAGCAAAAATAAATATTTTCAATAATTTAATTAAATTGAAATGGAAAAGAGATTACAAAAGGATTCTGGGGTATAAAAACCCTGAAAACAGTAAACTAGCCTTCCATTTATTTTCCCCCATCAACAAAAATGAGGTCAATTATTAATAATTGTTATATTGAAAACAAGCTTCCTTTTTCCTTTGAATTTTATAAACCCTATAATTAAAAATGTCTTCAAATTGGAAGAATGTAAAGAAATTAATCTTATTGTAAGTAAAAAGTAGCAAATTCTATGGTTGTGATAAATATGACCTATGAGCAATAGTTGCAACTTTATACTTTCTTTTCCTACAATCAGCGTGTGGTGTCTAACATAATGCAATTAATGGTAATTCCCTTTTCTGAAGCCCATAGAGTAGTGCAGGATCCTGAAACACCATTGAAGTCTTATCTCCGGTCAGAGAATCCAAATGGATTCTCATTTTTAAACTGTCGGCGGGTCTTTATAAACTTCAGAAAAATAGAATATTTTGACTTCACTGAACTTATGATAAATGTGATACACAATAATTAGTCTCTGAACTATAATCCCTAACACATGCCTAGCGATCTGTTTTCCAAACTTCTTGCTCTGCCTGTAGAATGATTTCATGAATACACCTGTGTGGGTTTTCTGACTTTCTTTACCAGGTTGTTTCCACAATGGACACGCAGTACTCTGACACCACTGGGCACCCCACCTGAGTTTCTTGTCCATTCGTTCTTCTCATACAGGAAGGGCCCTCTGGTTCAAACACTGTTGTTAAATTCATTAGAAGGTGCATGCGGTTGATGAGATTACTGAGGACAAGATTAAAAGAAAGTAAACAAGATCTGAAATGAAGCAGAACTGTAGCCAAGAGTCCGTATCAGGAAGATGAGTCTCTCTGGCTAATTCCAGGAGGGAGAGATTCAGTAGTCAGCACCACACATGTGCTAAGTGTGAGGCTAGCCACAGTGCTGGTGACAGAGTGTGCATCTTCCCACAAAGATCACTCCAGCTTCATCCACTGGCTTTCTTGGAAGCTAAAGTGAGAACATGTGTAGGTGAAGTTAGTCCAAGTATGGATCTATTCTGTTTCATTCATCCAGAGGTAGGTTCAAACTTACCCCATGGCACTATGGAAGAAAGTCTTCAAGATCTGTTTCTGTAAAGAGTTTCAACCAAGAAAGTCTTATATAGCTCAGTCCTGCTCTGTGATCAATGGGCTCAGGAGAGAAGCTCCTAGGGATCTAGGAGCTGGGGCAGGCTGAGCCCCAGTGGCGTGGTGGTTGAGTGCGGGACTGCAGCCCACAGGGTTGGTGGTTCAAATCCAGAAGCAGCTCTCCAGGAGCAAGGCTGGGCCTCCTACTCCTACCAGGGGACAATGATGCCCACCAAAAAAAAAAAACAACTGCTGGGGCTCTGGAAACTCTGATTCGTATGAAACCTTAATATGAAACCATCCACCTTTCTACAAGAGGAACCGTACAAACCCCTCCAACTTAGATAGCATCATCATCCCTTTTATTCAAGATATTTATGAAAAATGAACTGGGTATGCCTCTGCATTGATGAAGCAAATCTAAAACTAAAAGAGACAGTTTCCTGTTTAGAGACCGCACAATCCTAGCAGTGATGTTTCAGACACTGGTGGCATAGTGGGCTAGCATGTTGCGCTGCTACCAGCAAGGTCAGCAGGTTAAAGCCATCTGGTGTGAAAAAAAAAAAAAAGAAGAGGAAACTTTCTACTCCTCTAAAGACTTGTAGTCTTGAAAACCCACAGAAGCATTTTTAACCCATCTTTGAGGCTGACTATGAAACAGATTGACTCGATCATAAGTTCAGTTTCCTAAGTTGTTATAAAGAATCTATTGTTTATTTGATTTGTATTGTATTTATTTTACTTTCTACTGCTAATTATAATGTTCAAGCTGGCAAAAAGAGCCCGAATTTCATTCATTCACTTAATGTTCAGGATGCTCATCCTTTCTTCTTTTTTGTGATAAATCATTTTATTGGGGGCTCATACAACTCTTATCACAATCCATACATACATCCATTGCGTCAAGCACATTTGTACATTTGTTTTGCCATCATCATTCTCAAAACATTTTTTTCTACTTAGGCCCTTGGTATCAGCTCCTCATTTCCCCCCCCCCACAAATCCTTGACAATTTATAATTTTTTATTATTTTTCCATGTCTTACACAGTCCAATACCTCCGTTGACCCACTTTTCTGTTGTCTGTCACTCAGGGAAGGGGTCATGTGTAGAGCATTGTGGACGGGTTCCCCTTGCTTTTATTTTACTTTTTTCTGTTTAGATTTTAATCTTGTTGGACTGTAAACAATCATTGCAATTGGGTTCATTTTATTATTGTTAAATATTTATCCAACATCAATTGTTGCCCAGCTGTTTTAGCTTATATATGCAAAAGTTTCACTTCATCAGAGGTTTAATCTCTCACACTCTTGCTTTATTTTCATAGATTTTATTTATATTTTTTAACCCAAGACTCTGTAACTCTCTGCATTTTATTCATTGTTATGTATTTGCCCAACTATATATTCAAAGGTATAACTTATCTGTGGTTATCTGAAAAGAGTTGTAGGCAGTAATGAGGACATATTTTAAATGTACCATTGTCTTTCAAACACTGTGATGGTACCACAGATTGGTGAAATACCTATATTTTAGGCTATAGAATGAAACTAACCATATTAACTAATAGAGCTATATATAGATATAAATTTATATCTATGTAGATTATAGATAGAAAAATAGATGATAGATATAGAAATTTATATCAAGAAAGTTGTTTACATGTTGAAAAGTAGGCAAATCTAAGTCCAGGCAGATTTAATTGTTATAGTCAATTGTTAAATTAGAGTCTTCAGAAGATGGCTGCAGACAAAATGAATCTAAGAGCAGCCATTCTAGTGTGTGGTTTCCAAAGCCATGATCCAAGGATACCAGAGTAGATGACAGGTTGCTGATGACTCCCAGAATAGGCAGACATTATGGTAAACTGCTGTCTCATGTCCAAAGAAACAGAGCAGCCAGTCCACAGAAGCCAGAGATAGGCGAATAAGTTTTTCACAGTATCCACTTATACCAGAAGCAAGCCACACCCTGAGGAAATGAACTGGATCAGGGCTGGGGGCTGAGTAAGTGTTAGTCTAGGTTTTCTGGAGAAACAAAACGAGGGTACTAAAACATGTACAAGAAAATAAAGATATCGGGAAAGAAAAATATATAAAAAAGGCACCGCACACACCTGTAGAGCAGTCAGATCCAGTTCAAGTCCAAATCCAAAGTGCATTCCCAGCTTACGTAGCTGCCAACCAATAAAGCTGAAAAATCAAGCAGGGTTGGGAAGACTGAAGGAGCACAGAATCAAGCTGGTCCAAGACCAGGAACATGGCAGGCTGCTGATAGCTTTAACAGGTTGATAGGCCAGGTGGTTTCAAGCCCAAGTTTTAAGAAGTCATAGACAGAAACCAGCCCAGAGGAAGAGGAAGAGAGAGCAGTTTTCCACAATGCGTCTTTTATAGATATCAAATAAGCCATTCTCTTCAAGAGATGTCATTAGGCTGTGACTTGAACCAAGTGATGAAGGTTTACTGTCAAACCACGTATAATCCTGGCCAAGGCAATTGAACATCAAACCTAACTACCATAGTAAGAAAGATGTATTCTACCCTAATCAGACCTCATTATTAAAACTTATAATCCATTGGCTGTGATTACTTTGCATTAGGTCAGGTCACTAGGGATTACTAATTGTTAACTGTCAAATGACTGAAAATACTGACCTGGCCAGGTTGACACAAAATCTTAATTATATAAGAGATATTGATCATTGCCTTCACAATTCTAAATATACATAATCTTTGATCCCAAATTTCCAGGTCTGCCAATTAATTTGTCCTATTTGGATAGATATATACTTACACAAGTATAAACTGATCTGTGTACAAGATTATTTACTTTATCCCAATGTAAATCATTCAAATTGATGATTCATTAATTAACCTGTCCCATCCACAGAAGTAGGTAATGTGCAATTGTGTTCTGACATAGTGAATCATCTCTAACTCTACTGGCAAGTGAAAAAATACAGAATTGCGCATATTTTGTAGTATATATGGTCTATATTTAAAGCTATTAGATCATGTTACACATAAATTTATAAACATGTCTTTGAGATATATAAGAAATCAACAATACTGGTTTTCCCTGAAAATGACAATTGAATATCTGGGAACAATCTGGACCTTTTTTTTTTTTTTACAAAGAGACTTCTCTATGCATTCAACTTCAAATTGCTCAATATAGTATATATTTCAAGTTTAAAAGAATACGTTTTTAACCAAAACCAAAATTATCATATACTTCTACTTGGATGAGTTAAGCTAATCAAGCTAATTTACATTTAAAAATACTATCCTAAATAATTGCTAGAAAAATTATCTTCATTTTGGTTATCTTTAATTGACAACTAACAGATGTGTTGTGAAAGAACAAAATGGATTCAGAAAATTAGATTAGCACTGTCTTAATCCACTAATTTTGCTTTCACCTCATTTCTACATTTCTGAAGGGTTATTTCCAGATAGAGGACATCTTGGTTAGCAAAAATCCCAAATCCCTATCTTCCTGAGTCCCCCATATTTTTAACTGTCTTGTTTACCAACATTATGCTAAGAGGAATAATTAAAGTTAAAATGTATCTTACGAAATCAAACTCGCTGCCATCAAGTCTGTGCTGATGTACAGGGCCCCTCTGTGGATTTCCAGACTACTTGTTTACAGGAGTAGACAGCCCGATCTTTCTCTTGCAGAGCAAATGGCGTTCAAACCGCCAACCCTGGAGATCACAGCTCAGGTGACAACCACTGAACCACCAAAGATTATCTTAGATCCTAGAAACTTTTGCCAATGTCAAGATGGCAAAGAAGATACTGTCCTTAAATTTTTAAAAAAATGATAGCAGCAAGATTTTGTCTGCATCACCTCACTTCCTTTTCCCACAAACTTGGAAGAGATAGCTGTTCTCATATGACAAATGAGGAAATCATACTGCTTTGAAAACTCTGTGTTTATACCTGTATTAGATAGGATTTTTGTATGAGAATGTATGATACACAGTTATTTATGTGCCCTAGGTAACATAATGAGGTAGAGTTAAATCTAGCCTTCTGCTTTATATTTACAAATACAGTATATCTTGAAGGGAGTAAGTAGCAATGTTTATATTTAGAACCAAAATGAAGGAAGCTTTTAAAAATGACTGTTAAATCTAATCCTAATTATTTCTATCATTTGGATGTAATGTATGAAGTCATGCCTGGATTTGAAGCAAATTCAGAATCTGTTTGGAAATGGTGGCCAAATGAAATGAACCATAGTGCCTGTAGACTACAAAGACCCTGCATTGAAGAAGTAGTGTAGTCTCTTAGAAAGAAAGGAATGAAAGACATGAATATTGGTATCATGAACTACTCCTGCTTTTACTTATGTATGGTCATAACTTAAGGAAAAGTTTGCTCATTGCTGTTGTAAGACTCAGAGTCTAGACAAAATACAAGGAGCCTGGAGAGAACATGATGTCAATAACATCATTTTATAAGGTGGCATTATGCATAAAGTTATGATGATGGGGAGATGTTTTATGTGATGCCATTATAAATTAAAAACACACAAAGCAATGACACATTTGTTATACTTTCCATCTGTGGTGCTTGCTTCACAAGTTTCAGTTGTACCTATCTATTATGTTGTTATTTACATTCAAATGAAATCTAAGGAGAAATAAAAATAAGACATTCTCATTCCGGAATTAGTTCCCAAAGTATCTATAGCAGAAAGTTGCCTCTGCTTCTTTCAAAGAGAGCAACTAAATATATTTCATATGACCCTGTGACATTGTTCACTTACCTTGTCCTTCTCAGATGATTTCAAATAATGCACCCATCCCCACCAGCACCCACTGCTCTCCAGGGGGCTCTGAAAGTCATAGGGACACTACAGACGAGTAGAACTGCTTCTGGGACTTTCAATGCAATTGAGAGCACTCAACCTCATCTTTTTCCCAAGTAAAAGCAGCGGGTGTGTTTGAACCACTGATCTTTTGGTTAGTATCCTGATATTTAACCCACAATACCACCAGGAATCCTTGATACACACCCCGTGTGTAGTATATAGAAACCAAGTCAAAAAAAGGTTACATTACTTTATTACTTTATTTTTATTAAAAATAAAATTGTTTGGGATTTTTTTCTAGTCATCTGAGAAAGTTATGGATAGTTCCCCGCTTCCTGCCTCTTTCACACTTCATGTAGGGCGCACACAGCTGCAATTGTTTTAGACCAGGCCCACTTTGTGCCCAGGTTCAGCCATCTCTTCTTATACGAGAATGTAACCATTTTCAATGGAAACCTCCTAATTGCTTTCTACTGGTTATTGTAATAAATTGTAAAGAATCCGGTTCATACTCAAAGCACAATAAAAGATTTTTTAAAGAATTAATCTCTGGTTCTGGAGTACAAATGTTCCTATTCCCAATCACTTTCACCTTCTTTGATTGATTCTGCAGCCAGGAGCAAATAAACGGGCTTGGGTTAAGTTTTTCCTGACAAAGCCTTGAAGGGTCTCTACTATTTTGAGTCTCAGGATATAGCAGCAATGAAATATTCTCCTCCAGAAAGTAACTGCTGGAGGGAATAAAGGAATGACTAAGTAAATGGCAATCATGGTTTTATTCTAGGTTCAGAGGTTACACTGTAGGATATCCTGCTAGTTTATACAGAAAGTCATTCTTAGTAGTTTGGCTGAATAAGCAGCAATTATTTGGATATTTCTGCTTCAAACTCTGTCTGAATCAGAACTTCCTAAGCAACTATCTCTGTTATATTCGATATTATATAAACTTGCCATGGCCCTTCTGTTTATGGAATATTTACATGTGATCCAAGAAGATGACCATTGTCCAATGCCAACATACATTTCTAGGATGATCTATTTATACTTTGAGTCTGTTCCTACTCATTCCTGTAGGTGGCCAGATTATGTTTCCAGGGAGCAGATATGCAATGTCAGAGGGCTTTGACAGTCCATACCTTTTCATTCCCATGATCAGTATTGTTAGTGGCTTCTAACTCATAGCAGCCCTGTTCATAACAGGCAAAGGACTCCCCACTCTGCTCCATACTCACAGTTGTCACAGTGAAGGCCATCACTGCAACCTCTGCGCCCAGCCATCTTGTTAAGGCGCTTCCTCTTTTCCGGTCTCTCCTGAGAACATGTCCAAAGTACTGAAGGCCAAGTTCTGCCGTCCTCACTTCTAAGGAGCACTCCTTGCGGGATAGATTTATTTGTACTTCTGCCTTTATGCTACTTCCATGATTCTTCCCCAACTCCATAATTCAAATGCATCTAGTCTTCTGCCAGCTTTCTTGTTCATCATTCAACTTCCACATTCAGAACAGACATTTCCAAATACCGTGGATTGGGTCCTCAAAACGACACCCTTGCTCTTCAACACTTTGAAGAGGTCTCGTGTAGCAGATTTACCCAATGCAATGGATCATTTGATTTCTTGATTGCCGCTGCCCCGAGCCTTCACTGTGGATCCCAGCAAGATGAAATCCTTAACAGGATCCATCTTCTTTCCATTTATCAGGATGCACTTTCCATTTATCCAGTACTGCAGGGCTGGTCGTACTTTGTTCTGAGTAGGCTTGCAATGAGGTAGAACTAGCTTGATGTGATGTTAGCTGGTCCAGATGTGAAGACTTTGGTTTTCACATTTTGGTTTTGTACATTGAGTTACAGTCCAGACAAAAGGCTGCAGTCTTTGATCTTCGTTAGAAAACTTCATCAAGTTTTCCTTGATGTCAGCAAACAGCGGTGTATCTTCTGTATATCAAAGGTTGTTAAAGAACATTTCTCCCATCCTGATGCCTCATTCTTCATAGAGTCAAGCTTCTCAGGTTATTTGCCCAGTATACATATTGAACAGATATGTTGAAAACATAAAACCCTAATACACATCCTTTCTGATTTTAAACTATGCAGCATTCCATTTTTCTGTTTAAACAACTGACTCTTGATCCATGTGCAGACTCCATGTGAGCACCATGAAATGTTCTTGGAAACCACATTCTTTGCACTCATCGCCATATTGTAATGTGATCAATGCTATTCAATGTCTCTGTATAACCCATAACATTCAAGGAAGCATCTTTGTGGCATTCTCAGTTCTGATCCAAGATCTGTCTGATGTCAGAGGTGATTTCCTTCATTCCATATCCTTTTCTGGATCAAATTTCAATTCTTGGTGTCTCCCTATTGATAGACTGTTGCAACCATTTGTAAATTCAGTAAATTTTCACTTACATGTACTATGAGTGATATTGTTAGATGATTTCCACATTTATTGGGGCAGCTTTCTTTGGAAACAAAGATGGATCTCTTCCAGTAGGTTGGTAACATAGCTGTTATCAAGACTAGTGAGCCCTTCGGGTATTGCATCAGCTTATTGAAACATTTCTATTGCTATTCCAGAATCCTGTTTTTCACTAATGTTTACAGTGCAAAGAGAACATTTCCCTTTAATGTCACCAATTCTTACTCTTATGCTACTTCTTGAAATGGTTGGGTGTTGACCCATTGTTTTTGAGACAGTGAATCTGTGTGCCTTCTATTTTCTGTTGTGGTTTCCTGCATTGTTTAATATTTTGTCCACAGAATCCTTAAATATTGGACCTCAAAGCTTGAGTTTATGTCTTCATTTCCTTCACTTTGAGATATGTTGATCTTCTCTCCCCCACCCCTAACTCCAGATCATTTCATACATTTTATTATAATGTTTTACTGGGTCTTCTTGAGCTGCCCATTGAACCTTTCTCATCAATGCTTTTGCTTATTATTTCTTCCATTCGTTTTAGCATGCTTCATTCAAGAGCACATTTCAGAGTTTCTTCTGGCATCCACTTTGGTCTTTTCATGTGTTTTTAAGGACTTTTACCTTTGTAATCAATCTGTCCTTGAAATGGACTTTACATTACAGTGAGCAATAGTTTGCATTTTGGTTCTCATGCTCTAATTTTGATTTTTTCAGCTTCAATCTGAACTTACATATAAGCAATTGGTGGTCTGTTCAACTACCAGCTCCTGCACTTGTTCTTTTTTTTTTTTTTGCATCACTGCCCTCTGGTGTTCGTGGGAGCTACCCAGTGCTGCTCTTGAGAGCTGTTGCTGGATTTGAACCGCCAAACCCACGGGCTGCAGTCCCACACTCAACCACTCACACCACCGGGGCTCAGCCCTGCACTTATTCTTATAGATAGTACTGAGCTTCACCATCATCTTTTCCCACAATTTCAGTCAATTTGATTCCTGTGAATATCCCCTGGTAACATATGCAAGTTGCTGCTGTGTATGTTGCTGAAAAGGGATATTTACAATGTCACCATCATTTTTATAAGAAAATTCTGTCATCTAATCTTTAGTTCTATCACCAAGGTGTTATTTTCCTCTTTATTTCCAACATTCACACTGCAATCACCAATAATTATTGATGCATCATCATTGCATGTTTGATCCATTTCAGATTGAAGAAGCTGGTAGAATTCTTCACTTTCTTTATCATTAGCCTTATTGTTTTGTGGATAAATTTGAATAATAATTGTATTAAGTAGACTTCACATTGTATTCCCAGTAGTAAGCATTTATGAGCACCTGATAAAAATAGTCTCAGTTGCTGAAACTTTTAAAGGTCACCTAGCATGGTGCCAGAATACATAGCTTCTACTGTCAATGCATATGTAATAAAAGTTCTTAACAAAGAAGCTTACTGGCTAGCTATGCCTAAGACAATGTCGTTAATGACATCTAATCTTATATTACAGTAAAGATGTTAGAGGAAGAAGCTTTAGAGAGTTCAGCATGGAGAGATGCAGGTTTGGGCACTGGGCTTAAATCACCATGTTGTAGAATTTGGAACCTCTCTCATCCACCAGAATACAGATTGAGCTGACACTTCAAGAAGCCAGCACAACAGGAAAGGTTGAGCTATTCCCATGATTCAACCAACATTCTTTTAATCTGCTTCTTTAAACCCTCAACTGAAAATCAGCAATACATATCCTTACAGATAGAGTCATTTTATTCAATTTAATATCTAATCTTCCAGTTTGATTTTTATGACCTATGGATTATTATTTGGGGGATCGATAGTCCCTCTGGCTTCTCTTTCATTTGTGCTGTGACTTTCATGTACCAGCAGGTCTTCTAGATAAGGTTTCCAAATGGTCATCTGTCTGGAAGCAGATTCCACATCCTTTATGAAAGCTTCACAACATAATGGGTTCTTGTCGCTATATTAATGAAATCAGAGTTATTCTCTCTATATTGAAGGAAACTTGGAGTATTTCTCTCTCTTCTTTATTATGACAATAAAATAAAAGTTAGAAAGAGACTTTAAAAGTGCTGACAAAAATTAATAGGGAAAATGCTCTTTGTTTTTTCAGTTCACACACAGAAGTTCAGTTTTTACTCTTGTTATTACTACTCTATTCTGAAGAGTCCCTTGTGATCTGCAGGCATATTTCAAACAACGCATACTTCACTAGGTAAAAATGGCTTAACTTTAATTAAACTTAAACCTGGTATTGAAACTTCTGGCTATATCAATCTATAGAGAAGTATATATTACAAAAGGTAGGAGAACGATTTAACTATTGCTAATATATCTATGCTCTTTCATCTTAGAATGCTATCCTTGAGATCCTGGCAATGGGATACCTGTTCTCTGATTCTTACTAGTAAGAAAAATTATTACTAATATCAGTGTCCATTTTTTCAAATATAATTGTTTTTCCACGAGCTATAGATAATTTTTTTTTACTAAACAAATGAAATATGCAAAGAGTTCTTCAAGAAAGAGCATTTCTAGTTTGGATATGATGTTTAGATATATCTTTTGTAATCTTATAAGAGTCATAGGATTGGGTTCATACAGTTGGAATTATCTTCAATTCTCTTTAAAAGCATTCAGCTTAAAACTCTGGCCAATGTGAATTCAATAAAGCCTCGCTAGATACCAACTGTGAGGAGGGTTCTGGTCTTGAGAATATTTTCTTCTGTTGTACACAGAATCCCTGTGAGTCAGAACCTCTTGCCACCACCTAACAACAAAGGAAGAAGGGGGAGAAACCAGTGCACATTTGGGGACTAAGGGGCGTGACGTGTCTTGATGCAAGCAGACTTTTTGCTTGTCGTCACATCCCACATGCAAAGTGTTTGTTGACCCTCTGTGAGAAACTGTATCACATTGATATAATTCCTCTAAAAAAAAAAAAAAGCACTTCCATGATATTCCCATTATCTCTTCTTTATACATTGATAAGTCAAAAAGTGTTACTACTAAAGATTCAGGCTATTCATGCTTAAGATTATTCCAAACAAAGCGTGTTTAAGCCTACCTCTGTAACCAGAGCATGGCATTTCACAAGTCCCCTCACTAACATGGGTTTCTTTGAAGGAATGGTCCAGTCAAACAGTGAGTTTTATGAGAATCTTCTGGAGTGAAAATCAAGGCACAGAGTTTACTTCAGATGGTTATGTCTATGGTGGTGGTGTTTTCCTTTTTAAATAGTTTTGCCAACATGTGACTCATGTATCATGTACTTTTTTATTCAGACATATCAAAAAGGGATGCATAATTATTATGAGACTCTGTTGTAGAGCATTTTCTTCCTTCTTAAACTCATTAATAGTTCCCTGTTTCCCTCCAATTGCCCCATCCATACTCTCAATCATCCACCAATCCAGTTACTATCTCTATAGGGTACCTATTCTGGATTTCATGTACCAAAAAAGAACAAAAAAGAAGAAAATACTTCGAAAAGACCAACAAAAATAACAAAGTAAACCAGAAGAAAACCCCTCAGTTGGGTTGTTTTGCTTGTTTGTGTCTTTGGTTTTTGTCAGGAACTATCAAGACATTTTATACATTAAACAAATTTAAAATGGGGCAAAAGGGAGACAATTTGAAGTTCTGATACCATACCTTCCTTTGAGTTTGTCTTTTGTTACTTGGATTACACAGGCTGGTGTGCTTCTCTCATGGTGACCTGGTGGTCACCTCACTTGGATTACTGCTTGTTTGAAGACATGCATTAAGACCCCAGACACAAACCTTTTTTGATAGCTTCCAGCTGCTTTAGTCACCACAATGTGCTATACCAGCCATATCTGGAGTGACTTCTTCATGAGTGTGAGCATAAGGCAGGGCTGTGGGTGATTATTTTTGAAATTTCCACTAATAATTGTGATAGACTGTCTCAAAGGACACAGACCTGTTGCAGGAGCTTATCATGAAAAAGTTTTAAGAAAATTGAAAGCTGCTTCAGTGACCAAAAATGCCAAGAAAGTTGCTTCCAGTGCTTTTTCTCTCCATGCCCACAATGTGCCTGCAAATTCTTCCAGGGAACTACAAGAATTTCATTGGGAAACCTTTCCCTACCATGCAACAACCCAGATTGAGCCCCTACAAACATTTTGTTTGTTCCCCAAACTCAAAGAATATTGAAAAGAAACCGGATTTGAATCTCCGGAAGTTGCGACACTGCCATTTTTACATGATATAGATCCAAAAATACAAAGTTCATTAAGAGTAAACGTTCAGAAAACTGGAAAGTCGCATTGGTCTAGAGAAGGAAGTGATAAACAATAGCTTCCCAGTTGGACACTTTTGTTTAGTAAAGGTTTTTGTGATTTTATAGCAATGCTTCTTGGCTTACCCTTATCAATACTGCTAGTTTCTCTTTATTAACTCTCCCTACTATTGAGATGCCTTAGGCTTATTTTCATCTTTATTCTTTTTCCAAATGATTTCTGATGACTTTTTGTATATGCTATTTTCCACTTATACCAAAAGAAATTTCCAACTAGCTTCACTTTACAAATTGAAAACAAACCACTAAAGACATATCTATATGATAAATTAGTATCAAAGCCAAGCCTGGAATGTGTTTTATATAGTCCTTTCCTAGTCCATTTTATTTCTTCTTCACCTACTACCATCATCACTCCACCACACCACACCCCCAACCATATGCCCATGTAGGTTCTTTTTATTGACTTTAAATTTTCCTTTTTTAAAAAGAAATCATTTTATTGAGTGCTCTTACAACTCTCATAACATTGCATGCATCAATTATATCAAGCATATTTATACATATATTGCCATCATCATTTTCTAGACATCTACTTTCTATTTAAGCTCTTGGTGGTATCAACTACTTTTCTCCCCTCCCTCACACCTGTGACTCCTTGATAAATTATAGAGCATTATTATTTTCATGTCTTACAGTGGTCTCCCTTCACCCACATATCTCTTGTTTGTCTCCATGTGGTACAGGTGGCGTGTGATATCCCAATCATTGTGATAGATTCCATTCATCCTTTCCTCCCCCCCCTACCCCCTTCCCTCTTGGTTTCATTACTCCCATTTCTGTCCCTGAGGGGTTTATCTAATCTGGATTCCATGTGTTGTGAGCTCATATCTGGACCAGTGTACAGGCTCTGGTCTAGCCACAGCTGAAAGGCAGAACTGGCGTCATGATAGTGGGTGTGGTGGAAGCCTCAAAGAACCAGAGAAATCTTGTGTGTTTCATCAGTGCTGTACTGCGTCCTGGTTGACTCATCCCTTCTTTGTGACCCTTCTGTGAAGGAATGTCGCATTGTCTACAGATGAGTTTTGGATCTCTGCCATGACCCTCCTCATTATTAACAATATGTCTTTGTTGTTGTTTTGGATCTTCTACTGCCTGCTACCTGATCCCATCGATAACTCATGATCTCACAGACTGGTTTGCTTCTTCCATAGGGATTTGTTGCTTCTCTGCAAGATGGCCCCTTGTTTATCTTCAAGTCCTTACGATCCCAGATGCTATATATTTTGATAGCCAGGCACCATTAGCTTTCTTCACCACATTTGTGGGTGCACCCATTTTGTCTTCAACAATCACGTAAGGAAGGTGAGCATCACCGAATGCCAAATTGCCAGCACAAAGTGTTCTTGCATTGAGAGAGGGCTTGAGCAGAGGTCCAAAGTCCACCCACTTCATCAGTGTATTGTTATATAAATATATGAACATATCAATACCTCAATTTTTATGAATTAACGTATTTATGTAGGATCACACCCATGTTTATGCCTCTATCCATAGCTTTGCTTCCCAGATCTTTCCTCTGTTTCCTTTTGCTTTTGTCCTGCTCCCTCATCATGCTGGCCCTTCTTCTGACTCTTAGTAATTACTCTCAGCTAGATTGCTCTTGCTCCAGCACCCCCAGTACCTCTATGTCTTCCTCATTATTGCTTTTGATTCCTAAGTTGTTCCCCTGTTGGTGGCATTGTTTGCTCACTCCTCCTTTCCACCACGTCCTCCTTCCCCCAAATCCCTCAGGGACCATTGGTCCTTTTGCTTTCTCCTTGGGCTTGCTTCCCATGACTATCTTATATCAATAGGCAAAACAACAGTAGCAGAGACAAAACAAAAAGAAAACAACTCATTAAATAAAAGAGAGAAATCCTAGCAAGATCAAACCAAAAAAAAAAAAGAGAAAAGGAATGAAAGAAAAGACATAATTCCAGGTCTGTCTGAAGACCTTTATGACTATGCCCCCCCCCACTGGTCCTGGGGGGTTCTGGGAAATGCCTTTCCTAGCCTGAAGTCTACTTTGGGGTCTCCTCAGGGGCTTTATGAATTTGCTTTGCTCCCATTGTTGATCTGTAACATTCCCTTCTTGGTTCACCCCACTGTTGGAGCTTCAGACCGGTCTCACTCCCCACTTTGTGTCCCCGGTATTTGTCCTCTATTGCAGTATGCTCCAGGGAGGACACATCATGTTTCTAGCTGTTGTCAGCCCTACAGTCCTCTGTGTGCTTTAGCAACTCTGTGCAGGGACATCATCCTCAGGGCTTGGTGTGTCCATATGGGGTCTAGGTCCTCACTCTCTCCTGTTCCTTGTTGGTTTGCTTCTGTGTGGGTGTGGCAGGCCAGCCCCACTCCCCAACCTGTAAGCTTCCTGTTGTCCTCTGTTGCACATACTTCTGGGTGGTGGAGGGAGGTCAGTTTGGCTCTGATGGGGCCTGGCCCTGCAGACCTCTCTGTTCTTGAGTTTCTCCATATGGTCATACCCTCAAGCCTGGCATGCCAGAGTGGGATCTGCCCTCGCCCTCCCATTCCATGTGGACACAAGCAAGCCCCTCTCCCTGGGTAGATTCTTGTTATTACCGAATCGGAGCCTTTTATAAATACTTATGGAAGAAGAGGTCCACTTATAAGTAGTATCCTCTAGGTATAGGACTCCACCTGTACATATTTAGGAATATGAATTTTAAACTCCCTAGTAGTAGTAGTCCCTTTGCAGTAGTACTCCCTTTGTAGTAGTAGTCAATCAATTGCCATTAGCAAATACTGCATATTTGCCTCCCCCCTGTCAGTGTCTGCCAGCAGAAATTAAATTTAAGCTCAGTGGTTCTGCATGAAGGCTTTCTGGCTTCTCATCCTGGTTTCATGACTGGTCTGTCTTGGGAAAGTTATTTAATCTTCCTCTGTTTCATTGTCCTGATCTGCAAAATGAAGGTGGTGATAACAACAGCATCTACCTCAGCTGCCCTAGTGAGAGGATTCATTGAAATAATGAGGGTAAAGGGCAAAGCACAGTAAAAGCACTTAATCACCATTGGGTGACCATTTTTGTTGGAAAGTGCCCTGCCACGTGAGCCATATGGATTTCATTCTTTAAAAACTTTTGATTCAACAATGACATTATTATCACCCCTCAAACTCACATTAAGGAAAATTTAGTGTGTGCAGATCTAGTGTTCTGGTTATCTAGTCTCTTTAGGTACACTTTTCAAAAACAGTTTTGATTGAATAACTTCCACAGAATTATATTTGTGCCATTACAGTGGCCCTCAGTCAGGGGTTGTTTTGTGCCCCTGGACACGGTTGGCAATAGCTGGAGGCTCCTTTTGTCCTCTCCACCAGGAGCACTGCTTGCAAGTAGTGCAGCGGTTCTCAACCTTCCGAATGCTGCCACCCTTTCATGCAATTCTTCATGTTGTGGTGACCCCCTCCCCCAACCATACAATTATTTTCATTGCTACCTCATAACTGTAAATTTGCCACTATTGTGAATAGGGCAACATCTGTGAAAGGGTCGTTTGACCCCCCAAAGAGGTCACAAACCCAAAGATTGAGAATCGCTGATCTAGTGGGTTGAGACCACGGTTTCGTGTACAGGGTGGTCCCTACAGGACAATAGCATCAAGAGTCAGGTATGCCACTGTTGAAATCTCTGTTCTACAGAGAAAGAAAGAGGTCTAGGACCTCACAACTTCTGGCAGTCACTAAAGATGCTGATTAGATAATAAATAATAAAAGTTTATAATAATATCTAGGATAGAATTATGATCAATTTCTCTTGAAAATGGCTGGGCTCCTGGGACAGTTGATAAATATGGCCATAAGTGTATGTTTAGATGACACACAGTGCCCCTGACCTGCTGTTAAGCCTTTTGGTTTACATGGAATCTTAAAAGCTTGATATAGAAAAATAGATACTATAATCAAAACCACTTTCAAATGACTTGCCATCTTGTAGATTTAAAATACTTGTTGAAGGGCTACACATTATTTTACTTCTCTTTCGGTGAGGACCACAGACCAGTGTATAGCAGATATCAGTAGCTGATACAGCACAAGTGGGTGATGGTCCTAGGTAAGGACCACAGTCCATTTTCAGCATCACTTTGATGAGCTTCTTTTTAGGTGACTATGACCAACGTCAATGGCATTTGTCTTTGACTAAGTCCTTGCTTATTGTCATCAGTATTGTTTCCTTGCACAAGATTAAATCATTCTATCTTCGAACTGCCTATCACTTTTCCTTTGGCAGAGTCAGAAGCCAATGTGCAAAATGGGCAGAGGCATCTGATGTTAGAGTTTTGCAATGGACTTCCCAGATAAATGATGGGTAGAGATAGTTGTTTTCTTGTGTGTGTGTGTGTGTGTGTGTTTAGGTTTCCACTTAAAGTTCAATGCCAAAGCTCCTTATACATTTTCTAAATGTGTTTTAAGCAATAAGTTGTACAACATTTTTAGAACATGTGTTAAGCTATTTCTCGAAGAATGAAGCTCTTAACAAAACATAAGCACTCTGCATGAGATCTTAGCAGCAAAGTGCTTAAAAGATAAAGTAAGAATGGGTACCATGGGAAGAACACCAGCTGTAGCGCGCACAGGTCCATTATGAGAAGTATGGTCGTGGGTAGGGAGAAAATGATTTAATCAGGAGTAAAACCAATTTTATTATAAGGGCACGCAGGGGGTGTGGCACCATAGTGAGAGGGACATTTCAAAATATCTGACAGATTTCAACAATGTGAAAACCCCGTTCTTTAAAGTGACAGTAAACCCCATCAGGTCTCCCTTTTTCATGCTATTGTTAACAGTTGACTGTTTAGAGCTGGCCTGCTAAGATGCTGTCGGCCTGTTTCAATGGTGAGCAGCCAAATAAAAGAGGAATTGTTGAAATACGATCAATCAAAAATGATTGCAAGGCAGAAAGAAGGTCTCCTCTGCTGATTTTGTTCATTACCATCATAGTATTGTGTTATGATTGAGGTTTGGGAGCAAAGGCTGATGGGGGGGGGGGGAGAGGCGGGCAGCAAAACAGCCCATCTGAGATAAACAGATACACCTTCTTTCCATCCTTTACAAACACTCTGCTGAGCAGGGATCATCACTTCCTTTCAACAGTCCTAGTGACATAATCCACGCAGGACCCCCTATGGTGACAATTCCCAGCTTGTCCTATGTTTGGGTACACAATGCCACCCCCAGGGTTCATCCTGCTGGCACTAAGACTCTGTGTGAAGGGGAGCCCATGCCAGTGGTGAAGGAACACAGGTCGAGAGTACCAAATACCTGTTAAGCTCTTGCCAGGCCACTCAGCTTGTCAGTGAACCCTCACAGGGTCTCAGATGACGAGCTAATGTGTTCACCCATCGCCGCCGCAGTGCTGTCCACTCTGTCGCACATTTAGAAGTAGGAACCGTGGGGACCCACAGCAGTGCCTTCGTGACCGGCTTCCTTTTGAAAGGTGGGTGAGAATGGCATTTTGGGACCCGAATCCAGTCACTTTTGGTGCAAGAATGATTCCAGACGTTCAAATGGAGGCTGTAAAGGAGAGTCTCGCCACCCCAGACCACTTCCTTTTTGCAAAGGACTTCATTTTTGGCATGGACTCTCTTTAGTGTTTGAATGTCTTAACGCCTTCAAGCTTCCCAAGCAAACATTCCTGTTGTTTCTGAAAGGGATTGGTAAGCATGTGTGGTTTGTCTTTGGTGTTTTATCATTTTCAACAGCTTTGCATAGCCTGTGTAGGCCAACAGGGGTCTGTCTAATATTGTTGCTGAGCAAATTTTCCTCACTGAGATAGAAACTTTAAAAAAAAAAGATACTTTTGAAGCAGTAAGAAGGAATTAATATCCTTTCTCACTCAGTATTCTATTCCTTGCTGACTTTATATGCAGGCTGAAAAAAAAGGGGGGAAAAGTGTTACCCATTATTCCCTTGTACATAGCAAGGCTAACACATGTAAAGCAATAACTCATTTTCTATTGCCATGTTTAGCATATGTCTCCTGTTGGCTCAGCAAGGCCTTCAGGCCGGTCCCTTGAGCCGGCCATCATTGGCAACTCTTAGCCCCTCGGCCTCAAAACCAAATAGCTTTGAATCATGTTGAGCTGTGGTGCTAATTTTCATACTGATGCATTATGGGAATAAATATCTCTGACATACTGTGTCGATGGCACTGTCTCTTTGTGTCTCTTATTTTTTTTTCTTTTTTGTTAGCTGGATTCCTACAGATGGTATTCCATTGAAAATGTTCCCTTCCTTAGGTAAAAAGGAGGGAGAAACACACACACGCACACACACACAAAAGAAAAAACGTGCACAGCACCAAACCTCTAGGTGCAGAAGGCTGTTAACGGTGGCTGATGATAGTAGGCAAACATTAACATAATAATTAGTGTCTTGTAATTGTTTCATTAAAACCAGTTGTTCCATTTCTCCTCGTGTTTTCCCAGAAGAGAAGCTGAATTTGGACGACAGCCAGTGGGAGGACATCCACGTTGTCACCGGAGCACTGAAGATGTTTTTCCGGGAGCTGCCTGAGCCGCTCTTCCCGTACAGCTTCTTTGATCAGTTTGTGGAGGCGATCAGTAAGTACCTGGCTTGCAGGATCAGTTGGTGGAATAACCTGACACTGTGGAATTATTAAGTAAATGGTACCAATGGTGATAACATAGTCATAGAGAACACAGTGCCCCCAGTACTCCAGATCCTTCATTTTAATGTCTGTGTTGTTGGTTTGCTTTGTTTTTGGAGGGGGGAATTGTTTTTGATGACTTATGTTTATTTCCGAGTGCAGTATTATCTGAGTTTGTTTACTTACTTACTAGAAATCAAAGAAGACTACCTCTTACTATATGTTGGTTTATTCAGAATAGCACTTTCCCACCACCATCATCACCAATGAAAATAATTTGTTGTGGAATCAATTTTAAAAGGTCACCTTTGGCTCCCTCCCCATGCTCGTCCTTTATCTTCTCAGATTGGCAATGGCCTGTGTACTAAGTACAGAAGAGGAATGTAGGTGAATTCAAGGTGGCCCTTCCTTAGTCGTGTGTTGTTAAATCCTTGACTGAGGTTTGCTGTGGAACAACCAGCCCTGCACTCACCAACACAAGTAGATCACCAGCTCCCTTGTGCTGGGGAGACATGAGACCAGTCATCCAGTGTCAGGTTATAGTGTGTGCCACCACCAAACTGGTAACTTTCTGGAAGATTGGGTGGAATCCGCTCCTAGCCGTGAAGTTACCTTTCCAATTACTTATTTATTTTCTCGTGCTTTTATTTATTTTCTCATTCAGGACGCACACATACTTTTAAGCCAAAATAAACTAATGCATTAATATGTGAAAAGTAAATCTGCTGGTGAGCCTTGGAAACAAATACCTTCACATCTCCAGTAGTAATGTCTGAGGAGACATAAGCTAGGATTGTGACAACTTAGAAAACATTTCCTGCTAAGTAAGTTGATACAAGAGGAAAAGGAAGGAAGGAAGGAAGGAAGGAAGGAAGGAAGGAAGGAAGGAAGGAAGGAATAAAATAATGACACTAATGATTAAAGTTGCAAGCCAGAAGAACCTTGATTAAAGTTCAACCAAAAAATGAAAATCTGTAACTACAAGATGCTCTCTGTAGGGAGGTTGAATTTGAGTAACTGTGTGTGTGCTGGGAGCCCAATAGTGGAATTTGAGGATCTCATTTTGGGAGAATTAACATGAATCCTCTTTTCTGCATGATAGTCATTGTGCTGGCTAAAACTCTGGCAGAAAAAAAAGAGATCCAGGGGAAGAAAACAGAGTGAGGCCTTCCTGGTCTTTGTCTTGCTGCCTGCTTTTGAGGTCAGATTTGGTTGTTATTGAATGTAGGAGCAATATTGGAGGTAGGGCTGGTGGAACTCTCATTCCTCCTTGTGACTTCACTGCCTGCATCCTGAGTTCCTCAAAGGGACTAACATTTCATAGTCCCAGGATCTGTTCATTTCCTCTAGAAGGCTGACTGAAGGAAAAAAATCCTGACACACATGTGTCCTCAACAGGTCTTTTTGATTGGGTCTTAAGAAGATGTGGGCCTGGAGGATCAGCCCTGATGCTCAGACAGTTTCTGCTGGGAAATCACAGGGACTTCCTTGCATTTGGGCCCCTATCCCAGATTGTGTGCTCTGAAAGAACTCATATAATTGTAGCGGCATGGCCCGCATGCTTTGGAGAGGGGATTTTCAATTGCATCTGGGAATGTGCTTGTTTCCCTGTTCCGATTTGGGAGCTTTAAGATGGAAGCCACATCAGTTCAGCTTTTGTTCGTGTATATGATTCTGAAGATTCCCGGAAAGCCATTTATTCCATTTGGGGGGGTATGGAAAAACCAACCTCCATGATCCTCTTGGAGCTGTGCCCTTTGAATTACCTTGCAAAGTAGGACCATCTCCTGGCTATCTTCGACTCAAGCCCCAAGCTGGTAGAGAGACATGGCCATGGCTGGAAGGTCAAGGCGCAGTGGAGTGGATGGCTATGTTGTTGTAACAGACAGCTACTAGCTAGAATGTTCTCCAACACCGATGGGGTTGTTTACAGTGAACATGAATGGCATCGTGTCTAAGAATAGCCTTTAAGAATGTAAGCTGGCATACAAATACTGGTTGTACTATTGTAGGTGAGCCTCGTTTGAGAGCGTTATAGATAAGCAACTATAACATAGAGGATTTTTCTTCATGTTCAAGGCAAAGAGAATCAAATTCCAAAAACTTGTATTAGCCACTCGGGGTAGTAAAGGTTCTCTCCTTATTTAAAATAATGTTCTTTATTTTTTAAAGCAGTTAGAGAATTAAAGTAAAACTACACAAAAAGCTTAGCGGTCCCACCAACCCCCTTCCTTTTGCACAGTCTTATTATTTTTGATATTTAAAAAATGGAGGAAATTAACCAACAGAGGGAAGCACCTGAAAAATATATCATGATGTTGGGCAGGGATATGTGTTTACTGACCCTTGGCTTTTGATTTAAAGTTGAAGCTAGTTCTTATGGTTTAAATTCAGGATAAAATCTGGCAGGTTGTGGTTCATCATTAGTTGTCTTTCAGGGAAGGTAGAATTGTCATATTATTCTTGGAAATGGAATGAAAAACAAAACAACACAGAAGTTCTTTTACCTCTTGACCCATCAGTTGGATGGGTTAAAAACTCAAACATATAAGAACATTCATATTTAGGTTAAAAAGTGTTCTGTTATTCATCTTTCCTCCCTTCCCAATGGTGCGCCCCACAAAAGTTCTTCCAAAAGTTCTCAAAGCATCAGGTGCATTCTGAATCAAGGTACCCTCTATAACAGTACAGGGACTGTGAAACTGTACATCTTTATGAAAGCAGAAAGTCTCACTTCTCTCCTGCAGAGCACTGGTGGACTTAAACCACCGACTTTGAGGTTTGTAGTCCAAAGCTTCACTCGTTATAGCACCAGTTAGTCCAAACAGTATGGAGTGCAATTCTAATATGATGCACATGGGGTCACCATGAGTCTCAATTAGCTGGTGGTCAATTGATTATCTTGACATTACTTCTTGAGAAGCTCAAGAAACCAATCGGAAATTAGTGGTTTTATATGAAAAATGTCCTTATGAAATAAAGTCAATTCACAGGAGAGATGGCCACATATGCTGGCCCTGGGCTTCTGGAGCCTCACAGCTTAGTCATCTGTGTTTGGGAGGTACTTCAAGGGCTGGTTTCCTGCGACTGCTGCCAGTGTAAACCATCAGCAGGATATGGGGAGGAATGGGATGGGAGAGACAGTTTGCTATTTTATCTCACTCCCCTGTTCACCCACTTGTCTTCCTCATGAATGTCATCATCTGGTCAGGTTTACCGTGTTTCCATGATCCAGCTAGTGGAAGTGACCTTCCTCCTTTTGCCCCTCATGCCTTAAAGAGGTCATGGCGGGCCGAGCCCTGGTGGCGTAGTGGTTGAGTGCAGGACTGCGGCTTGGCGGTTCAAATCAAGCAGCAGCTCTCCAGGAGCAAGACTGGGTCTGTCACTCCCACCAGAGGGCAGTGATGCCTCCCTGCCCCCCCCCCCAAAGAGGTCGTGGCTTCCCAATGTGTCTGAAGTCTTAGTTGCTTTCTCCTCTGGGTCTACATCACTTGAGTGACCAGTTCTCTACGTCAAATTCGTCCCTTCTGATGGTGCTAGTATATAAAGTGGTTTCAATATTTTGATTAGACATGAGCTAACCAAAACCCAAGTCAATGTCTTAGTTGATGCAGAGGCACGGTTACTGCTCTTTTCTCTTTCAGTACAGTCAAGCTTGGTTTGTGAAAGATTAGCAGCTATCCATGGCCCCCAAGTGAGCTATCTTTTACCCTTCGTGACAGAATTAAAAGTGAACTGATGAAAAGAAGTATCATGCCAAAGTAGAATGATCCGCCTTTCATTAGGACATGTTATTTCATCTACAAGCAATTAATAACTACTTGTGTTGTTTGAATTACAGTTAATTCTCACTACAAGTTTGAAAAGCATCATTAGATATTCGAAAAAGAATGAACAGAAGGCACTTACTTTTTTAAATAGTTTCTTTTTGGACCCAAAACAAACATTAATATTATAAGAATCTGCCATTGCCATAGTGATCCCGTCTGATAACACCCATTGGGGTGCAAAAGTACTGAAGATTGTTTTATATTTCAGAATCCAAGTACTGCAGCTATTGATCTGAAATCCCATACTTGAGGTCAGTGCAACTGGGTCACCTGCAGGTTATTTCTTGTGAATTTTACCCCACCGACTGCAAGGACTTAATTCCCTGGAAATGACTTGTTCTGGAGCCGTTATTAGTACTGTGAATGTGAACTTGATAGAAAAACAGAGCTATAGAGTTTTATGATGGGTGATGTAATCTGTGGTTGGAGGCCTGCAGGGGGTCTAGGCATTTCCATTATGTTTAAATCCTTGGAAATGTACTATGTTTACCTGCTCCTCCATCCTTTTCAATCTGGTCACCCCACTGGTCCAAAACAACAACAAAGCCCAAAGCCAGTGCTTCTTTCTGTTCTGATACCTTGACTTTCCTAAAGTCCCTATGAAAGAAAAAGGAGGAAAACGCATTCATGTTTCTGACCATGATCTCACTTAACCCACAAAATAGCAAAGCAGGAGATGGCAAAGGAGCAGAAAAGTCCGGTGGAAAATAATGTGCTAGTCACATGACTCTTGTGAGAATTAAATAAGATGATGTTGTCCTGAAATTATATTAGGTGCTCAATAAATGAAATGAAAAATAATCCTGTTCCAGAGGAGAAAGAAAAGTTCAGAGATATTTCCATGTTTACACAGCTAAAACCATGAGACAGTATTCAACTGTAGACACTAACCATAAACGCTTTTGCATGGTCTTGCGTCGCCTGGCTGGGACTGTGTAGCTTGAGGAATACCTGGTATTTTACCATGTCCCTTCCAAGACTCTCCTGGATAAAGCTGGCGTTTTGTTTGTTTTTCAGATCAAGATAAGAATGATATTAAGTGGTCTGACATTTTAGCAATGGGGCTTTCATTCTGAAATTAAGTAGATCTTCCCGAGAGAGGTCCTGTCATGTAAGCATTGGACTGCTAATAGCAAGGTCAGGGGTTTAAACCTACTAGCTGCTTCATGGGAGAATGACGCAGCTGGCTGCTTTGGTCAAGATTTCCAGCTGTGGGAACCTTCGGCAGGGTTGTTGAGTCCTGATAGACTCGATAGCAGTGTGTTAGCTCCCTAGGAGTCCCCAAAGTAAACAGTGTTTCAATATTTACTAAGTAAATATTAAAACCATCAGTACTATAAGCACTGCCTGCCCCACTCCAGTCCTCCTTTTTATTCTTTTCATAACCAACGGTTCTCGTATCCTCTTTTGAATTTTGTTCAGATGCCTATACATTATTGTTTTTTCCTGTTTCATTTGAATAACTATATGAGATTGAACTTTCATTTGTTTATTGTCTTACAAACTCCCCTCCTCCAGTATCAAAGTATAGCATGCACAGGAAGCAGACCAATTCTTGCAATTCTTGGGGGAAAGCAATAGCTATCGAACCTGCTGTTATTAATCCCCGGTCAATGCTATAAATGAAGGATCTTACATCTTGTCTACTAAAAATGGTCCCTAAAGGTGAGGATTTTCCACATGAGCTAAAAGTGGTATATTTGGGGAGCATGAGGATTTCTGCATAAAGATGTGCAAACTCCAAAGGGGCAGCTCTCTTTTACCCTCTAGGATAGGTTTAAGGTGGAATAGACTTGATGGCAGAAAAGAGGGAATTTTTTGGTTCTTTGTTTGAGTATTACACCATGCTCAACCCCTATTTCCCAAATGAAATAATTTCTAGGGTCTTTAAAGATTTTAGAGGAAAGGGACATTAGGTTTAGTCATTAGGTCAGTAGGTAGGAAAATAGCCCATTTAGTCAGGGCTGTGCTACTTAACAGCATGTGCAATGATCCCTTCAAGATAGATCCCACCACTTCTAGTTTTCAGAACAAAATCTTTCCTGGAGTTTCAAATCTGTATGGTTGTACTAACACCACCATATTTCTATAGGTCACGCTGGTGGCACAGTGTGTATGGTGGCTATTGGATCAACTCATTTGAAAGTCATTCTGACAGGAAACTCTGCGTGTCACAATGTATACTATGAATTTCAGAATATTTCTTTCTTCTGTTCATTGTTTTCAGCCCCCCATTTCCCCTGATCATCCTCTGTCTTGAGCCAGGGAAACTATCAATCCAGTTACTATCTCTATAGATCTACATATCATAGAATTCTCCAACAGAAACTCATACAAAACTCAAGCAGGAAGCAAACAAACAAAACCCAACAAGAGGGCTAAACAAAACACAGAAAAACCACAGTTGAAGAGAAAGCAGAAAATGTTATACACTGAAACTACTTTGAAACGGGTCAAGACAAGAGATCAAATGGATTGCATTTTAACCGAACTACCTGCACCATAATTGACCTTATGTGACTGTGGCTGATTCATATCCCTGTGCTATGGTCAGAGGGGATTTACTGGAGGTTTGATCCAAGTATGGGGGCCTGCAATTGGATTTTGGCCTTCTGTCATCTGTTGCCGTCTACAAATCAAATGTTCACAATTAAAACCCTAATACCATTTCCTCCTTCAGATTTGGATTTTATTATTTATAATCCTTGAATCACACAAACTGGTGTTCTTCTTCCACTGAGGTGGCTGCTTCTTTTAAGACAAAGCGAGGCACTGTCTGGTTTCTTCACCACACATTAACAAAGCATTCAAGTCATCTGTGATCTCTTCATGAGGATGAGCATCAAGCAGGGCCACATAATAAGAACTAATGATTCTTAAATTGATGTTAGAATTAAGTGTAGGCCACAAATACATTCTTATAGCTATGGTTGATGTCTCTGGTTCAGCTTAGAGACATCATTATCAATTTATGATGGAGAACGTTGTAAATCATCCCCCTGGGGAATAACATCATTTTATTGATGGTGTCATTAATTTAGCCAATGGCATAGAACTTAAAACACTGTTGAGGAAAGGAAGTGCAGATATAGGCAGGCTTCAGACTGCAATACATGAATTGTAGACTAGTACAGATTAAACTCTTAAATGACTGAACACTATTTAACAAACAAGGGAGATTGATTATAAAGTAAAACTTTTCATAGCACCCATTTACAAAGGTGGACCTTGCTTGCTAGATGAACATATGTCTTCACAAAGCAAGGAGGGCATTAAAATGGAACACACATGGTAATACCGGGTTTCCATTAATTGAGCACTCTCAAAGTAAGAGATCTGAAACAAATCCAATAATCACCATCTTCATATCCATGACCTGAAAATCATCTGCTCCTCCTCACACTAGGGTGGTTCAGCTTTAAACCAGCTAAAGGAGAGTTTGAGGTAAAGCCCAGTTCCCTTAACAGGGTTTCCACACTTAATCTTTCTGGTGTGATCTGGGAAAAGATGCAATGTGCCTTGAAAGAACAGAGTCGAAAGTCCCAGTGTTCTAGAACACCCAACCTGTGTCACCAAGGGATGGAGAGAAAACATGTCAAAAGTGTCCAGTTAGAAATATAGTACCAGGCTTATTCTCCCCTGGGTCACACTAATAGTATAGAGGTCATTTAACCAGAAACTTCGCATGCCACAATGTATATCACAATATCACAAATGATATCAATTTCGTAAGCAGCAGTGGAGTTCACTTTTATTTGCTTGAACTTTCAAAAAATTCAGGCAGATCTTTCAACAGAAGACACCTTAACCAATAGATCTCAATGCTAACAAAAGGCAGTTAACACAAAGTATTGGAATGTGAATGTTAGGGTGTAGGTCACCATCTTCAAGTAAGCCAAAGAGAAAACAGAATTCACAACACAATGAGAAGTCAAGTAGCCCTGCTAACCTATCTCCTTATCACCTTACCTACTCAGACCCTCTCCTGAGAGGCCACTTTCTTTAACTCAATCAACCTGGAATGACTGTGAAGTAGACCAGTCCAGAAGGATTCAATATAGAAACCCCACTAAGGGTACTGGGCTTTCCCAAAATTTGGTACTCAAGTCATTTTATTTGGCACTCTTGTTTATTACTCTTGAAAGGATAAATAATAAGCTTAAGTTCTGTGTCATTTTCCATGGATCCTCAGTAAGATTGCTTCTTTGTATTGCCTGGTTGGTTGCTGCTGACTCGGGGACATGGCCTTCCACAAAAATGCTTCCTAAAAAATGTGTGGAACACTAAAAGATAGGGTATTTTCCCATGAATTTTTGATGACCTTGATATACAACAGAATTCAATATTACCTGTTCTTGACTCTCTTCATGATCCATGATATGATTGAGTCCATTGTTGTATATATGACGTATTCTGCTGCAAGTCATATGCTTTCATTGGCTGGTTTTCAGAAGGATATTTCCAGGTTTTTCTTTCCACTCTCTGAGTGAAACCTCCAAGTCTAGGTACCCCTGGTAGTGTCTCAAATACTGGTGGCATAGCTCCCAGCATCTATCAACACTCAAACAGCCTAGTCCAACAAACAGACAGGCAGGAGATGGTCGCTTCAGTTTGCAAGTGAATTTTAGTTTTCTCACTACTATTCCCCACACCTCTCCACCATTTTCCACAACAACAATTTTGAGTGACCTTTATATATTAATGGTTGTTATAAGTCTTTCATAATTTATCTAATTAGAAGAATCAATAACTAATATTAGCATTTTCATTTTATGATTCTGTAAGTATTGTTCGCTGCAAATAGTTTTGCAAAGGTTTTTTTGTCAAGAATCACTTGTCACGATCCCTATCTTTTCAAAGAATATTCCTCACAAGGTCAAATATAACTTACTTTTCTACAATCCAAAACTTCTTAAACTCTTGACATGTTTATTTGATTTGCATGATTTTCCTAGCTAGCCCCCCAATTTATCAAGATGTTTAAAAAATAGCTTTACTGGCATATATTTCATATACCATACAATTTAATCATTCAATAATACGAAGAAAAATGTGCCGTTATCCCCATAACCAATGATAGAACATTTTCTTCTTGTCCTCACTGTTACCTCCCCATTTGCATCCCATCCTTTCCTGTCATGCCCTAGGTGGTTATTCACTCACTTACTGTCTCTATAGATCTATCCATCCCAGATTCCAGCTACAGAAAGTCACACAAAACACAAAGAGTCAGGAAACAAACCCACAGGAAAACCCAACAACCTCGACTAGAAAAAAATTTTCATTTACCTGTTCATGGCTTCTTTGGTCATTGTCTTCCTTTCTGCCCTATAGACGCTTTCTCTTTTCTGGCACGCTATTCTGTAAAACTCCTTCTGCTGTGAGTTCTCCCTTTTAGATATTTTTGTCCTTCCACTTTTCCCGGAGAACGACCTCAGTTTTGGTGAAACAGAGAGGCGGTGAAAAAGAAGAAGACCCTCAATGAGGTGGATGAACACTGGGGCTGTGACAATGAATTGGGCATCCGAATGATGCTGAGGATGGGGCAGGACCGTGCTGTGTTTCATTCAACAACTTCATACTGCTTCTAGGACAGCGAATAGGACATCCTTCACTGGACAGATGGATAAGTCCAGGGACAGACTGCCCAATAAGCTAGTCAAGCACAGGCTAATCTGGTTGCATTCAGAAATCTGTAGTGAGAAATTTCACATTTTTATCATCATATCAAAGATTCTGCTCTAGGTATGGCTGGCTAACAATCCCATTTTACAGAATCAAAACCTCTTTTCAAATTTCCAGAGACAGAGTCCCTGCTTACTCGTGCTTGTAGTGAATTATTGTTATTATAATTATTATTATCAGCCTGTGCTTTGCCAAAAAAAATGTAAAATAATTTATTGCAGGAAAGTCTTACACAAATATTAGCCCATACTTACCTTACTTTTTGGATCATCCAAGTCTAGTTTGTTAGGCCGGGTAGACTAGAGGAACAAAATCAAGGACACGCATATCGATATAAGGAAAGGGTTTATATACAAAAGGAATGGGACCATGGAGAAAGCATCCCAGCCCAGTCCAGCTCAAAGGCATAAGTCCGATATTAACCCAAATGCCCAAAATCAGTCTATAAAGTCTTCTTCCGACTCATGAAGTCACAGGTCAGTGGGTGCAGAATCGCGGTGCTGGCAGGGCACCTCGCCTCCAGGGCTCAGGGTCCATCAACAGCAGAAGCAACTCATAGCTGGGAGAGTTCTCCAGCTGGCTGCCCCAGCTTCAGAGATCTGGCTCTATCAGGGCAAAGCTGTGTGCTCTCTCCACTGGCTCCTCCAGCTTCTCCAACGCCGCCATCCTATGCTGTCTGTGATTAATCGTCTCTGAGACTAACTCCCAACTGGGAAAGATAGCTTCTCATCTTCATGAGAGAAATATCGTGAGATTTTCCAGAAGTCTCAAGGGAAAGCCATGCCCACATAGAGGCCTCATTGGCTACTCAATGGCTATCTCCAGATTAACAGGCTAGACTCCACCCCGACATTTCAGTCATAAAATTAACATAAGCACATGACTGCTACATCTAGTAAAGCCAAATGGTTGACAGTTCAAACCCACTCAGCTATACCCTGGGATGCCTGTACCTGGTCAGACCTTGAAATTTGTCTGGAACAGCTGTGGCCTGCATGCCCAGGGTGGCGATGAGTCTTAATCAATCCAACTGGACAGCAACTCACAGAGCATCCAGATGTTTCCAGGTCTCTCCACTTCAAGAATTCTTTTCTCCTTTTCGAATGAGACTGTTTCCTGAATGGATATTATTCTCCTATTGCTGCCACAACAAATTACTGAAAGCTCATCACTTAAAATATCACTAATTTATTGTTTTACAGTTTTGTAGGTTTGAAGTCTGACAATGAGCTAAACTCAATGAGTTGACAGAACTTTACCCTTTTGAAAGGAGCTGTTGGGTGGGCTTTGTACAGCTAACCACAAGGTTAATGATTCAATCACACTACTCCTGTAAAGATGTAAAGATTCAGAAACTCTCAATAGGACCACAGAGAGTCAGAATTGACTCAATGGTGGTGGTACCCCTCTGGAGGCCCCAGGGAGAAACTTCCTCCCTGCCTCTTCCAGCTTCCAATCCTTTGGTCTTAGTCCAGTTTCTCTAACTTCAAGAGAATGTATCTCACGACTCCAAACTCTTTAATAGTGACATTTCCCTCTGACTTTCTTTTTCATATTGTGATGTATTAGGTCCATCTGGAGAATTTAGGATAACCTACCAATATACAGACTCTTACTTTACTCCCATCTTCAAAGTCTGTTTTACCCCCTAAGGTTTAGACTTCACAGCATGGACCTCTTTGAGCAGCTATTTTAGCCTCTGTAACACAGGTTCTCCCTATTGGTTTATGCAGCCACACCCACTTCAACTCCACATCACAAATGAGTTGATCAACACAGTATCTATTGTTTTAGAAGGGAAAACAGGAGTAAAGAGAAAGTACCTCCTGCATTTGCTTACAGGATGTGCTAACTCTGTATGTGAGGGATAGGTTTAGTCATTTGACTCACATCTGGAAGAAAGATCATTTATTTAGGAATTTTCTGGCTATCCCATTTTGCTCACCATCATCATCTCAGAATTATGGTTGTACCGTGTGATAAACATTGGGCTGCTAGCCACAAGGTCAGAGGTTCAACCCCCTAGCCAGTCCACAGGAGAAAGATGAGGACACCTGTTTCTAGATTTGTAACTTTGGAAACGCTAAAAGGAAGTTCTGCTCTTTCCTGTAAGTACAAAAATATGAGAATCAACTTGACGGTGATTTGGGTTTTTTGTGTGTTTGTTTCTTCACCATAACTCTTTGATGTTCACATTAGAGTTATGAGTCTGCATGCATTTAATAACATTCCAAAATGGCCTTTTGACTTCATCTCATCCCCCAGTAATGGTCCATATATTTTAGTAATGGGCATGTCATCAGTGTTAATACTTTTATCAAATGACCTTATGGTCCAACTCTACTGCCTATGGTAATGAATCCTGGTTAACAAGACAATACTGGATGACTATGGCATAGTTGATTTAAGGAAGAGTATATGTGGAAAATAGGAAACATCTTAGAATATATAAAAGAGTACAAACAGGCCCTGTGAACAAAGTCAGTGAAAAATGACTGCAGCCCAATTCAAGTAGGGCCACCAAAGATATATATAACACCCTGGGAGGTAGGGGTGGGAGTGGGAGCACCAAAATAACTCAAGGGAAATACAAAAGCAGATTCCTACACTTTGTCATGACTGATGGGCTATAGGGAAAAAAAAGAGGTATCCAATTATTTTCTACTGCATCATTTCAAGTAAATTTTGAAATTCAAATAAAGGTACATTTCACAAAGACTCCACTTCTACCAAAGTTTCCACTGTGGGCTGGCGTTCACATGAAACTGGAGTGTTTGTGGTCATTGTTGCAGTGATTGTTTTTTAATCATTGTAGATGCGTGCGTGTGTGTGGTTTGAGGTTTTACTTTGTTTGGTTTTGTTTTTCGCAAGCTGGAAATTTTATGGCTGATGCCTAGCCCATCTTAACTCATTTTAAGGATATTCATAATTAAAATATTTTTTAAAAAAAAGTTGAATGGAGCCAAATGGCTTGCACAGGTGTCCTTTTGTAGTCATGGTTTTGTGCTAAGTAATAAGCCACTGGATTTCACCTACTTCATTGCGTGAATGAACAGTCCCTGTAAAACTAGATTTCAAATTAAGCACCAACTGTGAAATTGAGTTCTAATACATCAGTTCCATTACAAAATGTGATGCCTGTCTAGTTGCCTTTGCTTATAACTTTTATGTTACTTGCATAACTTTCTCTTGTGTTCTCTTTTTATAAGAAATAAACGTTTAAGTTGCACAGTCAGGTAATGACCCCTCATGAGCTAGTTTCCTGACCAACCCTATTCCACAGAACCATCTTTCCAATATGTTGTTGCTATGTATAAGAAAGTCAGTTCCAACTCAGAGGGACCCTATACACAAGAGGGAAAAAATACACATCATGGTTGTTGTGTTAGAGTCTCTTACTGAGTCATTCCCTTGGTCCATTGGGTAGAAAGTCTTCCTCTCTTCATTGATCCTCTACTTTACCAAGCAGAGTGTCCTTTTCCAGAAACTGTTCTCTCATGTTAACATACCCTAAGTGAGGCAAAGTCTTACCATCCTCACTCCAACAAAGCGTTTTGGATATACTACCAGGAGATGTCTGCATCCTCCTGGTACTTACAAAATTCTATGACATAATTAAAATGCATCGGTTCTTCTTCAAGTATCTTTATTCCAACCCAGTGTAGGACAGCCCAGATTAAAAGTATACTGGTGAAATGATGTCATTTCCTTTAGTAGGAAAAAAAAAAACCAAATGCCTTGCAAGATCTCAAAGGTACTACATACTCATCACCCCGAGCTTTCATATTTTATTTACATGTGTTTGCATGTATATTTATAAAGAATGTCAGGCATCAGAGAACTAAAAATTATATCATTATAAATGAGGGGGAGTACAGATTGGGGACCCAAAGCCCTTCAGTAAGTGAAGCGACATCCCCTTACAGAAAGGCAGTGGGGAGGAGATAAGCTAGTCAGGGTACAGTGTAGCGACAATGATATATACAATTTTCCTCTAGTTCTTAACTGTGTCCCCACCACCACCACCACCACCACTATCATGATCCCACTTCTTCCTTACAAATCTGTCAGGACCAGGGGCTGTACACTGATATGCATAGGAATTCAAGACAGATGATTCATTCAGGACCAGTGATGAGAATGGTGATACAGCAGGGTAGAGTAGAAAAGGGAACCAATTGTAGGGATGGACATATAACCTTCTCCCTGGGGTACAGACAACAGAAAAGTGGGTGAAGGGACACATTGGACAGTGTACAATATGACGAAATAATGATAATTTGTAAATTATCAAGGGTTACTGGGGAGGGAGGGGAAAGATGAAGAGCTGATATCAAGGGCTTAAGTAGAAGGAGGATGTTTCGAGAATAATGATGTCAACAAATGTACAAATGTGGTTTGCATACAATAGATTTACATATTGATTGTGATAAGAGTTGTATGAGCCCCCAATAAAATTATTTTTTAAAAAAGAAAGTAATGAAATGGTAAACATAATAAGCATTATTTAAAGAGTTCCTGGAAGACTGTAATTTATAAATATCAATTCTTATGAAGTCAAAGTACAATAGGACTAACCTATAGACCACAAATTCAAATGACTTTACTTAAACTTTTGCCTCTATGATTTCTCCTCCTAATATTAATAATGTGTCAAGTGATGCATGTGACCATCTTTATTCTACTCTAGTGTTTTATTTTGTAAAATCTGAATAGCACCAAACATGATTAAGCTACTGCTATAAGCTAAATTGCTTCCTCAAAAAAATGTCACGTTGGCTGAGCCACCATTGCACTTTTATGTAATTATCCTTCATTTTGTTACTTAATGTAATCATCCTATGTATTTTAAATCCTCATTTTTATGAGATTAATAAGGCAGCATTGAACATAGTTGTGTTAATGAGGTCAGAAGCGATATACACAATTAGGTTGTACCTTGACTCTCTCTGAGATATAAAGAGATTAAGCAAAAGAACTCAGAGTATAAGGACCTGATTACACAAAGCAAAGAAGAACTGGGGTAGACCATGTCTTGGGAACTGAGATAAAGAACTCTTAGAACCAGGGAAGATGGATGTCAAGATAGGTGGAGATTTCAAGGAATGCTGGGTCCACATGTGTTGAAAAGAGCCAAGGACCTTCCCTCAGAGCCTTTCTTTGAATCTGGCACCCTGAATTTGGAATTCTAGTCTCCTAAACTGAGAGATGGCATGTTTGCATATTAAAACCATCCATTTCTCTCTCTCTCTCTCTCTCTCTCTCTCTCTCTCTCTCTCTCTCTCTTTCTCTCTTCTTGTTATAACAGCACTTAAGCACTTAGATATCTAAGACAGGGGCCATTCAAGTATATTTTCTTGATTCATGATGAAGAGACATTTGTTCTTTATTTTTTGTCATGATATAAAGATTGTCATATCATTGTATCATGACTTTTTCTTTGATTTGGCCCAAACCACTTGAAGGTCCAAGTCTTCCACTTGATTATAGAACATAAATTTTCATCAGAGTCCAGAATCAAACCATCTTCTCCTACTAGACAGAATCTTGCTAATTAATGTTAGTAATTTCAATACTGCTAATTAAATTAACAATAAATTTATCACTAATTAAATATTACTAAGCCCATGACAGTCCCAATGGCACTGGAACAGGGACAAATCTAAAGAAATGCCTTTTTCCAGCAGGAAATCCATGGCTTTACTCAAAAGGTACCCCGTGCTTCATCCTGGGTAAGCAGCAGTAGCACTGATAGGTAGGGATTGGGGTTGAAGGAAAGGCTCTACTGCAGCCTGTGTAAATGCTTGTAGATCCTTTCTCATTCAAGAGCTATCCACCAACCCATATCCAGTAACCCATCCATTCAGTAACCCATCCACCAACCCCAAAAAGCCATTCAGGATCTATCCACCAACCCATATTCAGGAACGCATCCATTCCCATACAAAGACAGCAGAGTATATAATATATATATATATATATATATATATGCTCATTTTCTAGTACCTAAAATGTTTCACTTTTTCTTTACTATTGTCGCAATTCATAATATTCTAGTGTCATGGTTGTTGGTTCCCCCCCGCCTCTGCCCCCGCCAACACTCTCAAAAGACTCTTTATACAACTTTCCAATTACTAGTTTATTTTGTTTGTTTGTTACTTGTTTCCTATTTTGACACAGAATGAAAACTGATCTCTAAACTTTTTTCTCTTAGTTGCTCACCCTCAGTTACATTCTCCCTCGTTGCTAAAGTATGTGTCCTTCCTCAAGCTCCCCACTGCTCTGGGGGTAGCACAATATTCTTTGAGTCGCATCAAGGACTACCACAGATGCCTGGGAATGTGTTGTTTCTTCATTTGGCTCACTCCTTATTTTTCTGCAGAGCTAAACTCTAGATGTGATGGCTGCTGGAGTACTATAAATTTCCTGGGGGGATTCTGCTTATGTTGAAACAGCAGAATATCTATGCTGAGAATTGCCATGTGGTTTGGAGAATGAAATTTTTCCCTAAGGGTTTACTCATACATTTTCCTACAATTTGGGGAACAAATATGTGGGAAATGGACAGACTAGTAGAGAAGCATAAGAATCGGTACTGGTTTTATCAAAGTAAAACTATTGTCCTTAACGTATAAACACACACATGTTTTGTTTTTAAATATTTGAATTATAAAGTTGTTATATTGGAATATGAGGAAATTAGCAGAGTTTCTTTTTTGGTTCATACCTAGTTTTCCATTTAAATACGCAGTTCCCTTTCACATCTTGTTTCATAAAAAAAATATTTATTTTTTTCAGAAAATCAGAACTTTAAAAGATCAAATGCCTAAAGTTCCAAGTAGGATGTGATCGGTTCTGGGCTGTTTTTTCTTTTCCTTCTCACACTGAGAGTCCAACAAGCAAAAAGATGACACTTAGAAGTGATCTAAGATCATTTTTTCTGCCAAATAGTAGATAGACAGTAGCCATCTGTCATGCTAGTTATGAGTTGATTCTGCCTTTTCAATTAATGAAATGGTATTCGTGTGAGCTTCTCTAGGCACAATGTAAAAATGTCCTCTGTGTGAGAAATCATTCATGCTCTGTACGCACAACACTTGGTTCTCAACCCATCCTTCCTAATGCCGCGACCCTTTGATACACTTCCTCATGTGATGATGGCTTCCCAACCATAAAATGGTTTTCACGGATGCTTCATAACTGTAATTTTGCTACTGTTATGAATCGACCCTCAAACGGGTCATGGTTGAGAACCACTGCTATAAAGTGTCAGTCTCTGAAAACTCACAGGGGCAGCTCAAATCCTGTCCTACAGGGCCGCTATGTATTGGAACCAACTCAATGCCAGTGAGTTTGGTCTGTGCGTGTGTATTTCATTTTGGGTTTTGTTCCCTATGGTATTTAAGTAGAAATCACTACATCCTTGAGATATTTTGCAAGAGATCATCATTCCTTTGTACTCTGTTTTGAAAATGTTTTAGGGAAAATAGGAACAAATATCAGACCTGGAATTCCTCAGAAGATCTTACTAGGCTGCCCATCTCAGGGATGCTGAGGGATGCTGGGGCTGCCTCTTTGAATGGATGGGGGCATTGTTGGCAGAACAGACCAGGCAGAACCTTTCCAGAGGATTTTGCCAACTGAACAAAGTGAGCAGAGCCACCTTGGTTCAGGACAGAACCCAACCGGTGCCTTTATTGTAGCAGCATCTTAAGATTTAAAAATCCTTAAAACGTTAACCCTATGGCCAGTCAGGATTGCCCCTTCCTTCTATGTTCTTTCCATCAATTTTCATAAGCTAAGTTTCCCAGACCTCTTCCAAGCTTGCTCGTCTCCATTTTGGAAATCACACCTCAGTGGAGTACTTTAGATTGCAACTTTATCAAAACAAGATAGCTTCATGCTTTATGTGGCAATATTTATTACTGTAAATCAAGGCTTAGCTAGCTTTTTATCAATGCAATTTAATATATTACTATGGTCCGCAATGGAATTTCCCAAAGGTCCCCTCTTACCATTTCTCTCTTATCTTAAGTCTATGCACTTTTAAAAGTCCTTACGGAAATGATTACTATGCCATATACCATGTCTTAAATCTCACCTCTTCATGATCCCAGGTGGTTCTCGGTGCCATGGGCTGGCCCTGCGTCAAAGCAACTCTATGCACAGCATGCTGAAACTCTGCCCGGTCCTGTGCCATCCACACGATGGGACTATTTGTTGCAGCCACTGTGTCAATCCATCTCATCACTGACTGCTTTCTTCCTTTTCTCTGACTCTCACTTTCACTGAGTCCCGGCCAACTCCCAAGGACTCTCTGTGGATTGCCGAACCTGTAACTGTGCAGAGGCATAGAAAACCCAGTCTTTCTCCTAAGATCTTGCTATCGGTTGCTGACTAGCAACTAGAAACTAGCAAACTAGCACTTGCTGACTATGTAGATCACAGGCAGCACATAAGCACTATACCACCAGGCCTCCATGCTTTACCCAGATGATGTCCTTTTCCAGGGACTCATCTGATAACATGTCCAAAGTATGTGAAAGTAAAATCTTGCCATTCTTGCTTGTAAGCTTTCTAGTTTGATGTATTAGTTTTTTTCTGGTCTTCCATAGTGCATTCGATATTCTGCACTAACACCATAATTCAAATGCAGTTCTCCCATCAGCATTTGCTAATCTGAGTCCCCTTGGTCTTTTATGTCTATATCCAAATCTTGGATCCCATGCCAATACCATAGAGTAAAGACCTTAAGAACATTAGAAACAAGGGATCGACTAGAGATAACAATTTGATAAACTTTCAATACTATGTCACTAAAAATATGAAGAAATTTCAAATAGACAAAGTGAAGTTTTTCTCAGCTGATGGGCTAGGATTGGTGTATGCATTTGAACCTCATACTTACAGCTCCTGTTTAAGGTAGAATTACAATGCTTATCACTTATATTAGCCAAATACAGACATTTTATACTGCTATATTGGGAGAGATATTATTCCTATTGTTTCAGGTTAGGGAACAGAGGTGGATAGAAGTTAAATAACATGTCAATGAGAACCAGCTAGGCAGGTGCAGAGCTAGAATTTGAACCCAGAACTAGGAGACCACCCAAAACTTTTGCTCTTACCCACAGAATTGCAATTCTGGCCCTATTTAGGCAAATATATGACAAATGCCATCTCCTGAGATTTTTGACAATTAGAAGACTTCAATTTGATTCAGATAGTGATCCTGAGCTGTTAAAAACAACATGGAAAAAGAGACAGTTATAGAATATGGATGAACTTACCTCATACTTATAATATCAAAACTTTATATTAATTTAGGAAAGGATTTCTCTTGAGTATTGGATCCAAGATTAATGCAACTACTTTTTTTGTTTGCTTCTTGCTGGTATCCAAGACAACATTACAGGTACTTTTATTCTGGGTCACTGAAAAGCTTTTAAAAATAAAACACCAGTGAGATCACACACACTTAGCAGATGGACAAGATTAGAGGGTATTCAAATTTATTTGTGTAGAACTCATAATTTATCTTTTCAAAATGTTACCTAAGAGGACTTATTTTGTGTGAAGGGTACAACTATATCACTATAGGATGCCCTTTAATAGCAAAAATATCAAGAAGCTCCGTGTCTTCCAGATATTGAAAGTATACTTAGAAATAAAGGCTGCATCCTTATTACATTTTCAAGCAACCAAATTAAGAAATAGCTTTCATCATATGTGTTCTTAAAATGACAGGTAGAGCTCTGCCAGAGGATTTGCTTATTTCTTATATTACATCCCACAAAAGTAATTGAATGGGATGTTCAAAATACAGTGCATTATTTCAAATCTTCATATATTGCAAAAGCTCAATTGCAGTTAGAATACTGATTCTGTGTTCATCCCCATTTTAGGCTGTGTCTCTTTTAAGAGAATGATTAGCCTTTTGCCGAAAGAGAGTACACATAAAGTACACAGATCCTAAGAACATTGTTAGCTGAGAAATTTTCTTGTAAAATCGGTTTTCCATACTTGTTTGCTTGTGACTCCGTTTGCTGGCAATTAATTTTGTCTCCAGTTTTTAAGTGTGAAATTCACTATAAGTTGTCACATGTTTAGGTACAACGCAGTACAATATTGCTTTTCCATCTCTTAATCTGATTTAAGCTTCTCTGGGATAGGAGCCATACCTTACTCATCTTTGTTACTCCAGCACTTTGTGGTTGTTACTGCTGGCTGTTATTGCATCAGCTCCAACTCAGACCCATCATACATACAATGAATGCAACATTGTTCGGTTCTGTACCACTTCGATGGTTGTTTTATGTTTGAGTCTGTCATATCTATTGAATAATGCATTCCCACTTAGGAGCATCATCTGGTAGCACTGTCTTGGATGAGATTCTGTTTCTCTTTGCTAATTTTTGGAAATAGACTCAATTATTTCTTAGTCTGGACGGTCCCCTGCAACTTGTCCACCTTGAGTGACCTGGTTAGTATTTAAAAGAGCAGTGCATAGCTTCCATCATCTTAGCAATAGGCCTTCCATCACAGTAAGATCAACTGATGGCGGGTCAAGTTCTAATATCCAGTGCTCTGCTGATGTCGTGGTTGAGCACTGGGCTGCTAACCGCCAGGAGGAGTTTGCAGGCATCAACCATGCATCCAGAGAATGATGAAGCTTGCTACTTCTATAAGGATTTGTAGTCTTTGAAACCCCCAGGGGCAGTTTCCACCTATCCTGTAGGGTTGCCATAAATCAGAAGGGAGTTGATGGCAGTGAGTTTGTTTTCGGGGGGTGGGGGGTTGTTTGTTTGTATTGGTGCACTGTGGTGGCTATTTCCCTTTCACAATCCATAGTGATGACATCAATGAACTCAAACTGCTGACACAACGGTGTGGGAAGAACTGGTGGTAGCAAAGGGAGAGCTAGTGTATAAGAAAAGTGGACATTGTGCTTAATTAAGTCATTTTCTTACTATTAAGTTTAAAAATAACTTTTCTATATATCCAAACATTCTTAACAGTCCTACAAACTATCATATGGCTGCATCAGAGGACTAGGGAGATTCTATTTCGTCTTCATGTTTTCATAGTATCAAGTACGGAAGCATCATCATTTTGGTGGTTTAGATATGTTTGGAGAAGAGAGAATTGCAGGAACAAATAAACCATGGTAAGCAGACTGGTGAACATTTTCAGTCTTCAAAGGGTTACCTGAACTCCTGCTCACACAACTTGCCAGTCTTTAATGCACAGCAATAGGGGAGAGAATAGTGAAACTGTACTATAAAAATAAATTACTGTCATGAATATTAAGCAACAAGAATATAATAAACATGACTGCATGATTCTGATTTATTCATACTGATATGCTTATAAATTATGACACTAAGTTTATTCGAGTTGTTTCAGAATATGGGCCAAACAAAGCTGGGTGGACACTTCCTGCAGACCTTACCATCTGCCACCAAATTCCTACTTCAGTACTCCTGTTGCACTGTTTCTCACACCGGTGGTGTCAGGACCATGTGTGAGCACCCTGCCTTTTAGGTTACTTTGCAGATTGAAGCGGATTGCATCCTCAGGACCTAGTTTTACAACTAGCATTGTGAAAGTTCCATTTTCTTCCAGATAGAAAGGTCCAACTCCCACTGCCAAGTGTCCTGCAGGCTACTCCTACTTCCTCTTTAAACCGTGCTTATTTTTGACACCAGGGAGTTCATTATTCTATTTATGAACCTCTTGGCACCAGATTTGGGATTACCCCATGCTAAGAAGCCCCCCATTTTGCATACTTGCTTAACAATGGGTGTTTGGGATCGCTCCTACAAAGTTAAAGACCAAAAGGAAAGAATGAAGGAGCCTCTCTGTATACTCATTTAAACTCTGGGGTATCTTGGCTGCCACAAGATTGCCACATGAGCACAATACTGATCTTGCTGACATTCATAAATAAAAATTATTAAGATTTGCCATCTGTTTTAATTGACATTCTATGTGGAACCAGTTATTTGTTAAACAGATGACCAGAATAAGGTACCACAGAAAAAGTTATCTGTCCCCTGCCTCAAGTTTTAAGCTCTGCACCATGTTTGGTGATAAAAATGTCCTCAGAAACTCGTGTGCTACATCAGAGGTTACTACAGGAAATGGATTATTTTACGTGTTCTTTTCACTACCACTGGTGCCAACCTGAAAGAAGAATAACAAATATTTGAGGAATTTAATAACCTTCACAAAAGATGCAAGATTCACAAAAGTGAAAGATGGTACAAGAATATAGGTTGATGTTATCCATCAATCACTCTTCACTGGATAAACATTTGGCTCTCAATCACACACCCACTAAATTTCAGGGTGAGGCAAGAGCTACCAGCTACTGAGGGGTGGGACTCTTTCAGTGCCTTGCACAGAGTCTGGATGGTTACCTAGGCAAGACTTTAAACATAGAGCTGTCCCTTTACTGTCATGTAGGTACCTAGAGAAGTAATGGAGGCAAGTTTGGGAGGCATGCACCATAATATAAATCCGTGTGTCCCTTGCACTGCCATATTTAATAGTGAAAAGAGCATTATATAATATGATACATTTATATAATGAAATAGTATGCAGTTGTTAAATGGTTAGAAACCACACTTTCAGTACTTCATAATGTAATTTGGTACTGGATATTAAAAGAGTATATATGTCTACTACTATATAATATGGATCTGATTTCAGATATTTTTTAAATTTCAAATATTTATGTAATATTTTTATGTAGAGAAAAACATACTATACAAGGGGGTTGTTTCTGAATGACTGTCAGTCTCTCTGTATTCTCTTTCTCTCTTCCTTGCTGAGATCTACGTTTCTGTACTGACTACATTTGTGATAATTAAAAATTAAATGTAAGAGCATGAACTGAGAACATTAGAGGGGGCCTCAGAATCAGTTCCCTGAAGAGGTTCTATTCCTAATTTTAAACCAAATCCCTTTCCAAAACAGATCCTTGAATTCTACCATGGCACATTTAGGTTCAATATGACTGGAATGTGAAACTCAGACATGTTACTAAAAAAAACACAGAAAAACTTTCAAGTGATTCTGATGTGCAATCAGACTAGGAACCAATAGTTTGGGTACTTTGTTTTTTAATAAATTCACGTAGAAAGAGAACAAGTTCTTCCTTCTCATTACCCTGTCTTGCCCCAATCCAAGGACTTTCACTCTTTTTACAAGCCTTACTAACCCTAAAACTATTATGACCAATTCATCCCATACTTCCTCCCCACCTCCCTTCCTGTCCTCAACCTTAATTAATGTTAGTTAATGTTCCTCTTCTGTCACTTGTATTTGTTTTTGGTTTTGACTTAATTTAGCTTCTGTCCCAATGGCTAATTTTTATGTAACACATTTTTCTTTGATTATAGCCCACCATTAAAACAAAAAACATGTTCAAATTTATCAAGTCAATGCCTATTTATCGGTGACGCATGCTCAAGAAAATGCACTTTTATGCAAAGTATAATCCTGTCTGAAACTCCTTTTGATTGATAATGATTCAACAACCTCCATCTGTGTCTTTAGAACTTCTATCTGCCTCTTCCCTGAAGAGGATATCAAAGAATCAAGAAGAAAATTTCCGGAGCCAGAGACTAATGTGTGAAAGCATACAACCTGGTGATGCAATAAGTAAAGGAAGGAAAACATGCTACAGAGAAAGTAAGGATAAAAGTGCAGTGGTCGGGCCACTTCACACAGGAGTGACTGTGCAGCTAGAAGAGCAAACCAGGGAAAGGACAAGGCCCAGGGCTGTGGGAAAGACCGTATAACAAAACCAAACACACAATCATCAAGTTGATCCTGACGCCTTAGCCAGGGTAGAACTGCACCTGTCCAAGGCCACACATCTTCAGAGTAGTAGAAAATCCCATCTTTCTCCCGCAGGTGCCTGGCGGTCTCCAAGGGGTGACCCTGCAGCTAGCAGCCCAAACATGATGTACTATGCCATCTGGGCTCTGCTAGGAGGTAAAGTAGTCAGACCAAGTCCAGTATTGATCAGCCCCTGAGAAAACAGCCCATAGCAACAGGCGTTTTTGATCTCACATCCTTCTGCCGAGCATAGCACTCCTCATAGAAAAGGTGCTCTGTAAATATGTGGTCAGTAAGTGAACAAATGAAGAATGTAAGCTGTATTCTATAAGTATTGCAAGCCCCACTGGATGTTTTTGAGGAAAGTCATGAAAAAATGTTTTTTAGATAAATTAGTTTACTAGTAATTGATAGGATATTTAAGAGGCAAAAAAAACCCTCTTTAGTAAGCAGAAAATCCTAGTGGGTTGTACCACCATGGAGTTCTGAGGTTATAAATCTTTACAGGAGCAGAAGGCCTCATATTTTCCTGAGAAGTGACTCATGGTTTTGAACTGCTTGCCTTGTGTTTAGCAGTGCAACACGTAACCTACGATGCACCAGAGATTCCTATTGAAATTATGCTAATCTAAAATTCTCAAGTTGAAATGTATGCATATGTAATAAGAGGCTCATAAGTTAATTTCAGAAATGTTTTCCAGATTTGTGTTTATGTATGCCTGAGTGTTTTCTGGAGTGAATTTTCTTAGATTGGTGATTTAAAAAGGAAAAGTTGCAGGATCAGTGTTTCCAAAGTGTGCTTTCAAGACTATTAGCATCAGCATCATGTGGAATCAGGCTAGACATGGTTTTGAGCCCCCACTCCAGATGCTCTGAATGCGACTATCTGGGAGGTAGCCAGCTATCTGTATGTTTACACCATTTTTACATTGCTCTTATGTATACTAAATTTTTACCCTTTCCGGAGTGAATTATTTTATGTTTTTGTTTTTGAAACATGCTGTTTTCAGTATTCAAAACACTTTAAATAAGAACTTCAAAAAATTTTAGTTAATAGAAAATTTGGGGAAACTAGTGGGACACATATGTCCCAATAGGTCTCTTATTCTACTTTGAGGAATGAGCAGTGTTTCTGCAGAGTTCCCAGTTATACAGTCCTCCACAAGATGGCAGCATGCACTAAAAATGGAATTACCAGTTCCCACTAAACCTCAGAGGCAAAAATGTAGGTGGGCATTATTTGTCCCACCAGTCACAAAAGCAATAAGAAACATTTACATAGTATCTAGATAAGTTCTAAGCTTCTCTCCAACTTATAGAAGTTTGAATACTTTTTAAGAGAAAGGAAAGAGAAGGAGGGAAAGTGGGATAAAATATAAGAACACATATTTTAAGTAGAGCACTGAAAAATGACCAAACAACGTTTTGAACCTTGGTTCACTTCAACATGAGCATTTCAGCCTTCCAACTTAAAAGATATCTTCGAAATAAATGAAACCAAATACTTTGAATTAAGAAAGAGAAAAGATGTGCAGATTGAAAAGAACTTGTAACTCTACGCCTACACTATCATTAAGTATACTTAGATTTGAACCATATAATTATTATGATTGTAGCAATTAATCAATCAGTTGATTAACATGTAGGGTCAACAGGATCCAATGATCTTATCTTGAAGCTTGAATTAATTAATTATACTCTCTTCAAGAGTATTATTTTCTGTTTGTGTACCACTTTGTACAAGTTGCCCCTGTTGACAAAATGTGTTTCAGTCTCTCTACTTATCACAGCAGGTATGAACTGATGTACTTTTGCTGATGTACATAAAGTCAGAATCGCAAGGAAAGTGCAATATTTCCAATACTTTCTGAAGTGATTGCTTTGTTATTTTCATCATTATGTGTTCAGTAAATTGAGCAAATTAATCTAATTCTCTAGAATAATTTTCAATGTAAAGTGAAAGAACTCTTGCCTGTCAGAATGAAGTCAAACTCAACAACATTATTGCCTATCACGTAATTATTAAATAAGCATTATTTAGAAAATCAGCTTACTTTGCAAAAAGTATGCAGATATACAACTGGCATGTGCATTTTTAAAAAATACCCTTAGAATATTTTTAAGTACAGGATGTCTTTTGGGAGGCCTTTGTTTTGTTTTAATGTTTAAAACTGGATGACCTCCCATTGTCAGAAGAGGAAACTAAAGCTAAAACACATGGGGTGGCTAGCCCATAAAGCCCATGGGGTCTCCCAGGACTAGCAAAAGGCAGGTCTGGGATGCAACAAAGCTTTCAATCAACATACATGGAATAGCTACGTGAGCATACACTAGGTTGCAAGTTAGATGCAGTAAGATGAGCAGGACATGGTGCTGCCTTCAAGGAATTCACAGCCTGGCAGGGAAAACAGGCATGTGACCAGATCTTTGCAAAGGCAGCGCCATAATAGAGACATGAAAACATGAAGTTGGGAAAGTCCGTTGATGCTTCTGTTCCACTCCTCATGGCAGTTTCTAGATGATTCTCCTGATGGTGTTCCTCCATATGAATAGAGGTTGAATGTAAAAAACAACAGCCCCCCCAAAAAAAACAAAAAACAAAAACTCAGAACAGGCTAGTGATAGGAGATCTCTTGCATATGTGAAAACTGGCTTCTTCTTTTTGTCTTCATTTTACTAGAAGCCACTTATTAGCAGGGCCTGTCTCAGTTGGAGGCTCTGCCTTTTTGCTTACAGACTGTCTGACGCCTTCATAAAGTGGGCCACTGCATTGTTGATTGCTCCACACCAGGGTGGTCTGTGAGCCGCTGTTCTCTGCCATCCCACAGGGAGACAGCATCTTCTGAAGTTCATATGTCCTGAGAGAATGGTTTGTGTTTCCTAGCAAGCTTAAGTCTAAATGATTTACACGTAACACTTTAAACTTCTGTTGTGTAATGCCTGGCTGGGGGTTATGTATGCTGGAAACAGATTTTTTTCGGGTCTGTACATGCATTTAGTTATGCCTTCTATATTTACCCTCAATTAGCCATGTGCCTCTAGATGCGAACAGGTACTTACGTGACACCTGACTATTCTGTGTTTCACTGCAGAATAAAGTCACATGTGTGTATGCCCTGGTTGCATTCTCTAATCGAATAACCAAATGACTAAATGTTTTTCAAATCCATATTTGATGTACTGATTTTTTTTCTTTTTAGCCAAAAAGAAATAAGCAATAGTGGCCACAGGAAAATCATCGAATCATCAAATAATTAAGTACTTTACAAATCCAAATTGGATGTGCTTAATTTCATTCGAACAAAAAAAATAAGAAATTTGAGTATGACAGAAAATGATCAGAGTTTGCTTTTGCCTGGTTTGAATTTATTTCCTCCTATTTATTCTTTCACCTCACACACACACACACATAAACATGGCTAAAAAATGCACGGATTTTAGGTTTGTCAAGAATTACTTAGTTGGTTTTTAAAAAAAAAAAAGATTTCAATCTGTGAATGAAAAATGAACACTCATAATCACCTTCATAAGGATTGAAAGAAAAATAAGGCATGAAAATCCACAGAAATGTGCCTATCAGGCTACATTGACTCAAACCAGAAGACCCCATGGAGGAGACTGTTAATGCAATCCATGTGGGGGGTGGAGTATGAATGTGTGTGTGAGACGTACCATTGCCATCGTGTAAAAGAGTTGAATTAGCTTCCACTTGACTAGATGAGAGCTCTTAGTTCTTATTTTGAAAGCAATCAATTGAGCATGGTTAATTAGTATATCACCAAGTAGTTTGGTTGTTGTTGTTGTTGTTGTTTTTTAAGCAAGGCATTTATTAGGAAGGATAGTTGACATAGGCACGCTTGATAGCGCTGGGTGAAACATTACTGAAAGAGAGCAACCAAATATGGTTTCTAGATGTTGTCTGTGCTGACACATTTTTCTTCAATTGCAACAAGTTATTATTGTTATTTTGTGTGCTGCTACAGGATTGCCTTTATGTGAGTCATGGCATTATAAGCAAAGAACACATTCCAGTCCTCCAGGTAATAATTGTAAGAAGACAGTCAAAATTTTCTCATTTTGGGTGTCAAAAAATATATGCATCTTTCATTCTACTTTTCTTATGCCCATAGTAATTCATTTTTATAAATGTTAAGTTTAGAAATCTAAGATTATAAGAAAATCAAAATAGCTAGCAATATCCAAGACGGATTTTTAAACTATATTATTCCAGGTATACCTTTCATTTGAAATCATTTCAGAATCACACATTATTAAATTTTCATTAATTCTAGATACAAGAATGGTGTCCATATTTTCAGACTCATGTTTTCATTCTATTCTGATGGTGTGTCAGACTCTCTTCAATATACATAACTCCAGATACCCAGCAATCCAGGAAATGAGTAGTACTCCTTGGAGTATCAAACCACTCAGATGATTGATATTCCACCATTTGTATTGTTCCCTAAATACACTAGCAGTAGATACAGGGAAAGTCTTCTCATTCTTGGGCAGTGTTCATTTGATAGCAGCCATGAAAACAAAAGTACAAAGGCTGAACTCATGTTGTATCATAGTGCCAGTCTTCTTTCCTTATGGCTCAGGTTCTATATTTGAGAATTCACCCTTCTTTCATTAACTTAAGAGTACTGAGCAGTTAACAGAGGATGGGGAAAGTGGTCTCTCAATGCATTAAAGTCAGAAATTGCAAATGCTAGAATTCTGCAGACTTGCCTAAACTGTTGAATTATATTATAGAGCAAGTCTATCCATTTTCTACTGGGTGTCCAGACCTTAAATATATTGCTGTTGTTGTTGTTGTTGTTGTTCTTTGCCTTCCAAAAATACTGTAACATTCTCAAGGGAAATTTTTGTGGGTTTCTATAGCAGGAATCAAAACTATGTGCCACTCTTGTCTGCATCTAAGAGAACAGAACTGGATTCTGTTCTGGCACATATAACCAGCTAGGTACCAGAGGTACTTTCCTTACTGGAGTCCTTGAGATATCCTTTCCTTCAATACCACCCCAAACCCTATATTGTAAAAGTACTGTAATTTACCAACAGATAAATATGAGACTAAGTGATAGCTTTTTCTCACATTAGGGGGTTTCAGCCTTAAATCCAAGGCAGTGTGTCAGTTCTGTAAAATGCTTCTAAATCAGATCTTTCTGATGTGTCCTGTAAAGGATGCTATGTGCCTCAGAAAGACAGCATCTAAAGTCCCAGTTGCCTATAACATGCAACCTGGGTCACCAAGGGTCAAACAGAAACTAGATTAAAAGTGTTTCACATAGCACCAGGTGCATTCTCTCAATGGAATCCATATTAAAAATTAAGCATTTTCCCCCAAACATAGTGAAGAAAATAAATAGTTATTCACTATCCAAAGGAATCATATCAGGGGCTTTAAAGACTTGCCTTCAAGCAAGCATCATTCTAAGTGAAGGTGCCAACCAAGTCCACATGGAAGAAGCACACCTGCTAATATGATTCAAGGATTATGAATAACAAAATCCAAATCGAGGGGAGGGAAGAGTATTTGAGCTTAAATTCCTAGCATCTCGTTCGCCGATGGCTATGGATGACAGTGGAAGCCCAAAACTCATTTGCAGGGCCCCCACATCAATTAAGCCTCTGGTGAATTCCCTCTGACCACAGTATAGGGATATGAATAGTCTTTCTCTCAGATTTAGGGCAATATAAATCTAATTATGACATAGGTAGTTTGGTTAAGGTGCAGCATTTTTTCACTTGGCTCCATTTTGACTCAGTTAAGATTGTTTCAACTTTTAGTGTTTTCTGCTTTCTTTTCACTTGAGGTGTTTCTCTATTTTATTTTGTCATTGCTGTTGAGTTTTTTGTTCTTTGTTGTTGATTTTTTGGGGTTTTTTTTTGTATCTTGTTTTGTCAGATTTTCTGTATATGAAATAAAGGATAAGGGGATCTAAAGAGATAGGGACTAGATTCATAATCACCTAGAGAAATGGCAGGAAAGAGTGGGGGAAAGTGGGGACCCAGCAACACTGAACACCAGAAAGAGAAAAATGTATCAAAACTGATTGTGGTAATCAATCCACATTTCTTAATATGATTGAGCTATTGAATTGTATGATGTGTGGATTATGTGCCAATAAAACTATTAAAAATGAAAGCTTTTATATTTCCAAATGAAGAAAATAGTTGACTAGTATCCAAAGTTATAGCAGAGGTTCCCACCCTTACCTCTCATCAAATAAAAACTCTCTTATGACTTTATTTCCACTTAATTGCAGTCTTCCAAAGAAAACTTGTTGCCCACACAGGTGCCTTGGTAGCATTTATTTTGCCTTTTTTTTTTTACATCACTGCCTCTGGTGGTCGTGGGTGCTACCCAGTGCTGCTCCTGAGACCTGCCGCTGGATTTGAACCACCAAACCCGCGGGCCACAGTCTGCACTCAACCACTTATGCCACCAGCGCTCAGCCCTTATTTTGCTTTTTTATCTTAGTAATTCTTTTTTGCCATTCTGGGAATATATAGTAAGGCACTCTTAAGCCAAAGCTGTAGAAGAGGAAAGATCTGTATAAACATAAAGGGATCTATGAGGGACATCAGACCCAGCACACTGGAGTCACTATAATCCCAACTCCAAAGTGGCAAGTACACTTCCGTTTTCACACCCAAGATAATGTGATTTTCTGATCTGATTTTATACCCCTCCATCAACATGCTCACTGTATCCTGGGATACTCAAGGTCAAAGAGTACAAAGTATTTCTTAATAATTGTTGTCGTTTCTCTTCCTTTTCAAATCCCCATATAAGACCAAAACTGTCCTTGAGCAACATGCTTCATTCTGGTTTGTCTCATTCATCATCATCATCATCTCACCAGCATCATCCTCTGTGAAACTAGGACGTGGTTCTGTACTCTAATTGGCATTTGTTGAATAATAAGCTGAGATTCAGATCTCTTGCTCACTCACTGCAAAATAGTTGTTAAGTTCTCCCTTAGTTTCGTGGGGAGTCGGGGAGGAAACAACTCTCTAAAAATTGACATCTCAGTCACTGGTTAGGAAGTAAACATGGAAGCACAAAAATGGCTCTTTAAAACAAAACTGCTTTCGTGACCATAACTTAATTTGTACATTGTCAGCACTTCCATTATAAACATTTTTTTTGGTTGAAAGTGTATAACACAAATGTAAAGATTTGCTATGGGCTAAATCTCAACCCAAGAGCAAATGTTTATACCAATTTTGAAAATAATCAGCTTGCCCATTTTGCAGTTATTCATGTGTTCATCATCTGTTATTGCTTGTCCAATGCTCTCCAACTTCTGGGAGAAAAAAATCAGACATCTGGAGAGAAGAAACAATGTTTGCTCTCCAGCAGATGTAGTCAGTTTTCCACAGTTGTTGAATAGGATAGGTACTAAAAAATGTGTTCCCTTTAATATAATAAAAATGAGAAAAAGCAATCTGCCTATGGGGAAGCCTTATTGAAGTGTATCTTCAGGCAGTCTAAAACAGGTGATCAGAATTCAATTTTAAGGCCATTATACAGATGCAAGAAACGGGGATGTTACGGAGAATCATAGGAGGGAAAATGTCCTCCACTGTAAAGTCCGTAGTGCTGATAGATAAAAAGAATTAGTGAAGAATAGCCATTTTGGTAAAAATGATCTGCTAACTAAAAATAATTTATATTTCCCTGAAGATTTTCATTTAAAACTTAATTTTCAGTTTCACGTTGTTAGATTGCTTTCTTCTTTCAAAAAATATTTCAATTATCAAAATAATTAGGTTGTGTTTTTAGCTACCATGCTACACTGAGTTGACTAGAGGAACAAATCCAGTGACACCCATATTTATCTATAGGAGAAGTTTATATCAAGATACTATTACATATCAAGAAAACATCCCCACTCAGGCCAATTCTCAAGTCCCTAAGTCCGATAATAGTCCATAAGTCCGTCTTCAGGCTTACACAGACACAAGCAATGATGTAGAAAACAAGCTGGTGGGTACAGTCATGTGGATCCAATGGCTGTGGATACATCTCCAGGGCTCTGTCCGGTCCCAACTTGACTGCCCAAAGGCAGAAGGACCCTCCTTGTGATAAGGCCACGTCTACAAGGAAACACTATCAGGCTGTGACCTGATTTGTAAGTTGAAGACCATCCCTACACTTCTGTCTTCACGTTGACATGAAATTATGTAACTGCCACAGTTGTCAATGAATTGCAGCCTATATATGGCAATCTTAAATATAGCAGAGCAGTTTTGGCAGATCTTGTGTTATCTTCTTAATAATTGCACTATGTCAATTCACCTCCTAACTGGTAGTGCTGATGGGTAAATATTGAACTGCTAACCATAAGGTCAGTGCTTTAAAGTCCCAGCATCCTTTCTACGGGAGAAAGGTGAGACCTTCTGATCCCGTAAAATCCTGTTAAGATTTGCAGCCTGGGAAACCTTCTACAGGAATCAGAATCAACTCCATGCTGGTGGGTTTAAGACCACTCTTATTTTTGTTGGCCCACCACGTCACCAACCATGACATCACTTTCCTGCATTTGATCTTTCCTGATGGTCTGCCCAAGTTTAGTGAGTAAAAAGTGTCCATCTCACTTCTAAGGAGCAGTCTAGTTGCATTTCTGCTATGACTGGTTTGCTTCTTCTGGCTGCCCACAAAATGTTCCACATTTGTCATCCATTCCACAATTAGAATACCTCGGTTCTTCCACTTTCTCTCATCTACTTAAGAAGCCAGTTTCTATACCTGTCTATATAGTAAGCAACGTGCCTCCTCCATATTGGGTCAATTTTGAGGTGTAGGTAGTCATTATTTTATTACTAAAACCCCTAAAAAAAACACTCGTCTCAAAAATCAGCTCCTGAATATGGCTGTGCAGCCTGCATCACATGACTGATCTTCACCCCACTTCAGCACATCCTACTAAGTTATCTGTTTCTGGTTATACACACCCCAACCACCCATAACCTGAAGAACTGATGGTAGACAACCTCATGCCTTAGAGCACTTAGAATGTTCTCAATTTATAAAGACCATCATTTAGTTTATGGTTTGTCATCAAGAAATAAAGTCAACTGCAACTGATTCGCTGCAGTATAAATTCTCTTCTAATTCAGAGGAAGACCAGGATGCATTTCTGAATCTTGCTTTGCTTTTCAAGCTATCCACACTATTAAAAAGAGGAATGTACTTAAAGCTGGAGTGACTGCTGAATTTCTAACAACTTTATTAAAGCCCTACAAAGTACATATAGTTACTATGTACTTTGCTATATTTGACAGATGTCAATTTTATTAAAGTACTGTTTGGTACACATATTTACCCTAACATTTGCTAGGTCTGACACAATTTAATGTATGTATGAATTATGAAATCATCTCTAAAGTCAAAATAATGAACATATCCATCACCTTCAAAGTTCTATCCCTTGTTCTTTTATAATTTCCTGCCACCAGCACCTCATATTCCCTTCCTTTTAACTATTGATCTGTTTAGGGCACTATAAATGAATTTCCATTTTCTAGAGTGTTATGCAAATGGATTATACAGTATATACACTGTTTTGTATGTTTTACTTTATTTTGGGGGGGGGACATCATTGCCCTGGTGGGAAAAGAAAGCCCAGCCTTGCTACAGGATTTGAACCGTCAACCCTGTGGGCCGCAGTCCCGCACACAACCACTATGCCACCAGGGCTCAGCCAGTATGTTTTACTTTATATACTGTGCTTTTTTCAAAATTCATCCATTTGTTGAGTCTATGGAAGGTTCGTTCCTTTTTATTGCTGAGTAGTATTCTAATTATTCTAATAAAAATAATAATAATTCCACTTATTATATGAGTACAGCACATGTGCTTATCAATTTACTTGTTGTTAGAAACTGGTCTTGATTCCGTTTTTTAGCTACTACAAGTAAAGTTGCTATGTGTATATGTCTTTATATGGACATTTTCATTTCTTTTTTTATATAAATACCAAGTACTGAAACGATTGTGTCAAATGGTTCTTGTACAATTACATATAAGAATGAGTCAAACTGTATTGCCCAGTAACTATAACAATTTTCATTCTCACAAGCAGTATGTAAAAAGTCCATTTTTTCTCATCTTTATCAATACTTTGAATGATCAATCCTGTTCCCTTTAGTGATTCTAATGTTTGTTTGTTTCATTCAAGAATTCTCTAGGTTCTAAAGTTCTAGTACAGTTATTTCAGTGTGGTTTTCATTTGCATTATATTGAAGACTAATAATGTTGTGCATCTTTGTACATAGTTAACACCTTATGTTCTTTGAAGTGCCTGTTCCAATATCTTCCCATTTTAATGAGTTGCTTGTTTTTGTATTATCTATATTGCAACATAATGCATATATTCTTAATCAAGCCCTTTCTCAGATATATACTTTGTAAAGATTTACCCCCAGTTTGTCTTTCTCATCATCATATCAAGTATCAGGGAAGTATTGCTCTTAATATAAATGTCTAGGATGTGCTCTTTCTTTATTATTCTAAGAAACTTTTAACTAACTTTCTTATTTCTATAATAGAGATATAGTTGATCAGCTGATAAGTGTCTTCTTGAGCATAAGCACTGGCATTTTTAAAGGAATTTCTCTATGTTGTCTAATTTGCTGCATTTGTTGGGAAAAATCTGCCTATAATATTTCATTGGAAAAGAACAACAACAAACTCACTGCCTTGTAATAGAATTGCCCTTATGGGCTTCCAAGCCTATAAATCTTCATAGGAGTAACTAATCTCATCTCCAGTATCACCTTTCTCCCACAGAGCGACTGCAGGTGTCAAACTGCTGATCTAAAGGTTAGCAACCCAACACTCACCCTCCTAGGGCTCCTCAGGTAACACGGGTGGATATGAAACCTGTTTCATAGTGAGAATTGCGTAAAGTATGTCAGAATGTTGTCTAGACTACATAGTGATGTTGCCTTTCTCATCCTTGACATTTAAAATCGTGTATCTACTGGATTATTCAAGATTATTATAAATGCTAAAGGAAGGATGCTATCAAATGAAAGGGGAAACATGTGTTTCTGAAACTGATTAAAACCTAAGACTTAGAGATCAGATATAAGAGTGCCCTTCTTAAGAGTGCCACTGGCCACTGGTTTAGAATTAGTACCCAAGCATCTTGCTTCCTTCATAGTTCTTCTCTCTCTCTCTTTAAAATATATATATATATATATATATATATATATATATATACTTTTTGAGTTTCCAGTATAGTCAATTATGTAACATGGATCTTCTAACCAGTGTTATAGCCTCCACCAAATGATGGGGTGGGATGATATAAACAGAGAATGTGGTTCATCAAGGGGGTTGAAAGATATGTGAGCAGTACCACTGAGGTGGGATCATGCATATAAGGTGTTTTGAACTTTAACAGGGAGATTGTCCACTTTTGCCATCCCAGTGGGTTCAAAATTGACCTCAGAAGAAGGGAGGAATTTACTCACATCATGTAAGAAGAGCCCGGAGCAGAATGTATGCTTTATAGACTCTGTGCCAAACCTCCTTGATCCAGGAGGTGGATAGCTATGATACCAGAGAAGTGGCAGAAAAGCAGCTGAGAAGAGTGGAGAAGCGGGGGCAGCTGAGGCAGCCGAGCCAAGAGCATGAGACACAGCAGTGGGCTTTCCAGCCTAGAGAGCTAGAAAGCAGTTTGCCCGCAGGCAGGAAGTTTGCTTTCAGAGTAAGATGTCTCCCAGGCATACGCCTGGGGAGCGAGGTTTGCTTACTCACAGAGCTAGAGCCGAGAATGTTCAGACTGAGACTGATTAATGGAGCTGAGCACCTTTGAGGCATTGAGAAAATGTGACGCCTGACTTCCATTGGCTACACAATGGGGAAGGAGAATCCAACTCTATCTTTACCCCAAAAGAAGTCTTATGAAGCAGAAGTCAGACATGCTTCTGTGCTCCACCCTTCTTGATCTTGTTCTGATGCCAACCCTCCTTCCCCTAGCATGCTACTCCTCTGCATTAGATAACCTCTTGCAATGGCTATACCAAACTCTCCAATAATCCACACCATTCTAGAGGTCTATTAGAAAAGTGAACGGGCTTCGGAAGTCAGCATCAGAAATCATTTTGAGGCTTTGGTTCTTTGGTCGGCAACAGTGCCTCTTCTCAGCCCCATCAGGAGGTACTTCTCTACCTGGTCCACAGCCTCTCAGCCATGTGGTCCCTTGGCCTCTGCCCTGCTTGGATAAGCACTGTAAAGCTCTTCTAGTTCTAATGAATATTCAAAGGGCACCCCACTCTGCCAAATGGGCTACTGCCCAAAGGCACCCAGCTTTGCACATTTTGGTGGCTGGGGAGCCCACTGGTTTGTCTCCTGTGACCTCTGGTACTTCTACTATCTCCATCATTTCCTCCCAGGAATCCGAATTGTAACCTGGTAACTTACCCAAGGAACTCTCTCATTGAGTATCGCCTGCGAGTTTTGTGAGCCATTACAATAGATTATCAAGTCCAGCGGAGATGTATAGTGTGTAGTTGATGTCAGAATTGCTAAAGGAGGGCTGAGCCCCGGTGGCGTAGTGGGGGTGCGCAGGACTGCGGCCCACTGGGATGGAGGTTCAATTCCAGCTCCACAGAGCAAAGGCTGGGCCTCCTATTCCCAACACCTGAGGGCAGTGATGCCCAAAAAACCAAAAAGCCCCCCCAAAAAAAAGAATTGGTAAAGGAGGCGGAAGCGTGGGATCACACTGATCTCCACCTCTGCTGGTATTGTGATTGACTTTTCCTGCTGCCTTATAAAAGTCAAAGGAATACAAGAGACTGCCCATGTGCCATTTTCACAATGTTTATTCCTTCATGGTCTTTTCTTTCCTTCTATAGAACCAACCTGCCACGATGACTTGCACATAATGGGTGCTCAAAAATTATTCGTTAAAAGCAATATAAATAATTTGAAGTGAACCTTTATTCCATTCTGAATATTTTCTTAGAAAATACCATGGAATTTAGTATTTATCTTAAGGAAAAGCAAAATAATGGAAGACTGCTCATAAGTACATGGCATAGATTTGCAGTGTGGAATGGGTAACAGAACATGGGAGACAGAAGAAGACTGAGGATGGGGAATTCCCAAGGAACTCCTGGGTACTAAAGGAACATTTAAGAAGAAGAACTTATAGAGAGTGCTAACCATTTACCTAGAAAATATGGCCAACTGGATATAGGTGATGAAAGGGTGTGGGAAAAGAAGCAGAATACAACTACAGAATTACCTTGAACAATTTTCAAGATTACAGTCCCATTGACTAAATTAAAACAAGAGTGGGATAACCCTTTACATTTCAAAGAGGCAGCTGTCCAGTTTGTCACATATAGAAAGCAACAATTTGATCTTTCTCCTTCAGATGATTCTCAGTGAAGATGTCATGGCATATTTGTGAAGGTCTGGAGAAAAGTGTAGTGCACTGCTAATATAACACACAGACTCCACTTCATAGGTACACACGCATAACCTCCTAATTGAAACATCCCTGTAACCATGCGGCCTTTTGATTGTGAGACTTTTTAACAGGAATCATCCAACAGTGTAGTATATATTCCATGACACCTTTGGGTGGGAGTAGGAGGCCCAGCCTTGCTCCTGGAGAGCAGCTGCTGGATTTGAAACACCAACCCTGTGGGCGGGAGTCCCACACACAATCACTATGCAACCAGGTCTCAGCCCCTCCACAACACCTTTAAAAAAAATTTTTTGACAGAGTCTTGGGAATAGTGATTATAAGTGCCTGCATCTTTCTAATAAGAAAATTGAGTCTCTGTTTAATTTTCAATGTTATCATTTTAAACTGTCAACACCAAAATTTGAACCGAAGTCATTTCGATCTTTATTTGAATTCTTCCCACCTTTCTCTATCTGCCTTCACATAGATTGTGATTTTAAAGGGGGCTGGGGGCAGCGGTGGTTCAGAGGACTGATTCAAACTTCCATGTTTGTTTCCTGATGAATGTGCCCCAAGCTCTGCCGGCATCCCCTTGCTGGTGCTGAGTTTGGTATTACTGTGATTCTGACCAGGCTTCAGTGGAGCTTGCAGAAAAAGACAGAATAGGAAGAGTCTAATGACAAAAATTCACGCAATGAAAGTTCAGAAATCAAAATGATCAGATCCTGTTTTCTATAGAGTTATCATGGGTTGAAGACTCACTCAAAAGCAGTTGATAATTTTGTGATATTAACCAGCGAATTCATGCAAATGAATTAAATATAAGAATAAGAGGGAGCTAAAAACTTAGACTCAGAATCCTAATTTTTAAAAACTCACCATTCAAGTCACAATCTATCTGCCTAGAGCAGGGGTGCCATAGAAGGCTCTCGAAATCATCCAGACCAGCTAACATCGCAGGCCTCACCAAAGAGAAGCAGTTCTAGTCATCACATGAGGGATGAGGTAATTAAATATTTGACCAAATATAGCAGGCTGACTTTTAAGCTGATAATTTTGCATGACCCTCAGATGGTATTATAAATAACCAAACGGCACTTGTCAGAGAAAAAGTTCCCACATCTGCCCAAAGGCACTATTTTTTAATGAATAAATGGAACATGGTATTATGGAACCAAGATGGACCTAAGCAAATTGGTGTTCAACTATAGGCCCTGCTACTCTCAGTCCCTCCACATTCTCGTCTTTAAAATGACTGTGGTATGAACATACAGGATTATTGTACATTTTAATAAGGTTAGATGTATAAGTTCCAGTGTGAGATTTGATCTTTAAAATGCTAGCTTCCATTTCTTTCTCATCATGAAACCAAACCAAACCCATCCCCTGCCATCCTGTGGATTCCATCTCGTAGCAACCCTAGAAGACAGTTGAGAACTGCCTTCTCTAACTTTTGAGACTGTAAAAGCCTCAGTTTTCTCCCACAGATAAAGAGGCCAGTGGGTTCTAACTGTTAACTTTGCAGTTAAGCGGCCCAACCTATAGGCACATCTACTCCCAGAGATCCTCCTTTCTCACAACCCCAAAGAAAACCAAACCCAGCACCATCAAGTTCCTCCTGACAAAGAGTGACCCCAATGTCCCAGGATGCATATCTTTACGGGAGCAGATTATTTCATCTGCCCCCACCCCCAGAGCCACTGGGAGGGGGGGAGTTGATTAAGTGACCAGATGTCCCGCTTTTGGTGGGACTGTCCCAACTTCAGACAATTGTTCCCGCATCCAGCAGCATTTTTTAAAAGTCCCAATTTATGGAAAGAACCCTCAACAAGCTAGGGAAGGGTGGGAGAATAGGAAGGAAACATACCCCCTCTATACCATCCCCCCCCATGCCAGTCAATGGTGTCCCGCTTTACGAATGTTAACATCTGGTCACTTTAAACATAGACTGAGTAGTTAGCAGTGCAGTTTTTACCTGACAGTGTTGCCAGCGCCCAAAGTTAGAGTGAATTTTAGGAACAAAGGCCTTTATGGATCACTAACCCAACACAATGAGTTGCAGCCTGGTGGCACTGTGAGGTAAGCATTAGGTTGTTCTGCGAAAGGTGAACCATTGAAACAAGTCACTCCACAGGCGAAAGATTGGGTTGTCTAGTCCCTTGAAGATGAGCTTTTCCGGCACATGCAGATCAGCAGCTCGATTCTGTTCACATCTACTCATTTCCATGGAAGCTCCCCGAGCTGGGCCAGGGAAGCTGAGAGACAGGTGGGGGAGGCGCGGGCCAGGCAACCAAAACCTCTCCCTCAGTCTTCAGGCGGGCTGCTTTCTGGATCGGTTTCAACCACTAGAGAAGAAGCATCATTTGGTTTTCTTCTACGATCAAAAGACCATTAGTCTCTATGCAAGATGTGGTTTCTCATTCACTATAAAGCTCGCTGTTTAAGCATTTTCTAATTCTGAACTGATTAAATGCAACTTGATTTCCACATGGCAGTTGTTTATAAGTTATTATAGTTTTCTCTGGTATGGTACATAATCCACAATTGAAGTTTACCTTGCATATCAGATGATGCTTTTGTCTGTAAAAGTCATCTTCGACCACACTACCCACATGTCTAGAGTAAAAAGGCACCACAAATGGCTGAAAATGTCAACATAAATAACTATCAATAAATATTATGGAATGAAGCAAAGCATTTGGCTTGTATCTCTCTAACCTATCACAGCTAACTGTATAGCTATTATAGTCACGAGAGACACTCCCAGTTGAGCTGCATACAGTATTTATAAAGTACCCATTACCATAGTATCTGAACACTTGGACAATCTAATTAGACTAGTGCAATTACTTGTGTAGAAGTAGAAGAGGTACACTTTCTTATATCCCACTCCACTGGAACCAATTCAATTGTGTTTTTTTTAAAAGCAAGCAAAGCCTTCTGTGAGAATAGCTTTCTAGGCCTCATGTTCCAAGACTAAAAGATTGTCTGGGTAAAGAAATGGCTGTTTCCTATTCCTGAAGGTGATAATGTTCGGAATGAAGCCACTCTCCTGGGGTAGAAAACACCGGATTGAGAACATTCTACTCCCTTTTCTTTTGAACGTCACTCTGGGGGCAGGTAACTGGAAAGTGGTTTCTATGAGCAACTCACCTGCAGGTGAATAATTTCTGAAGACCTCTGTGGTGAGGAAGTAGTTTTCTCTCCAACCTCACCGCAGAGAGAGCCCTCCTCCTCTCCGGGAGATTGAACTAGGTCAGACCTGAACTTAGACTTAAGAGTAAGGACCTCCCTTTGGACTTCAATGTCTGACAGGCATGGAGCACTTGGGAGATATCTTCCGCGCTGTTTGTGTGAGTGTGTCACACAAACTCACTGTTTGTGTGAGTGTGTTTCTGTAGTGAAGAACATCTCTAAGGTGCCATCTTCCCCTGTGCTGTGCGTGGTGGGGCAGTGGCCTCACTTGAGTGTCACCCAGGGCAGTAACTCAGTGTGGCAGCCACCATCGACCTCTTCTGGTATTGGACCAAACGCCATCCTGAGTCATCCTCATTGTCAATCACAGAATAATGTGTGATGAATATAGTTGCAAATTGCTTAAGTAATGTACAGTTTCTTAGATTGGATGAATATTAGCATCAAAATTAATTTGTGAACTCTTCTGCCTTGATTTACAATATTAGTAGATATAACATTACTAATAACTGAGCAGAAGCTTTTAACATTTTTCCCCTTTCTCCTTTAATCACTACTTGATTTTCTAAAATGTTACTATAGGTTCACAAATAATAATTTCCACAGTTGTAGCTCAAGCACCAGAAATTTGTATAAACTTGGTGACCAGGAAAACACCAAACAACAGTCAGTGCTGATAGCGTGTGTGAGCAAAACCACATGATTTGAGATGTCCCTTTAATTGAGTGATGATGACCATGCTGACAACAGCACATTCAAAGGTTCAATTAACAGAGAGTTTTAACCTTGTGGTAGATCCATACATGGAAGCTGAATTTCTGAAAAATGTTTTTGTTGTTCTAACTACAAGGATATATTTTATTAAGAAATAATAATTTTTTGCCAAAACACTGAACTAAAATTTTAATAGTCACTTTTGTGCCATGTTCTCACCATGCCGCGTGAGACAACCACAGTCCCCACCTACGCTTGCAGTGCCAAGGTGGGGAGGTGGGAGGGCATGTTATTCATGAGCATGTTGCCCACCAATAAACATGTTTAGAATATAAGGCTAATCAAAGATTTTCAAAAACTATCTCTGTAGCAAATGGAATACCATGCTTATGTAGAGAAATCATCTGTTGTTTATACATGCCTCAGGACAAAGAGACCTATTCCTTTGTACTGTCTAGACTTCTCCCTGGAATTTATCACTAATTCAGGTTGACCTGAATCTAATTTATCTGATATTTTATTTTGTTATGCTTTTCATAACTAAGTAACAATCAAGTCAGCATGGACTGTAATGCTTCAAAGTATAATTTTAAACTCCGTGCAGTGACAGTTACCTTGAAAATGGGTAGGCCTATTTTGCTATCCTATCTGCGTTATGCATTTTTTATTGCCTACTGCACACTACAATTTTTAGAGTCTTATTTTCTTTCTGTCAACTGTTTGCAGTGAGGCTCTCTAGACCTATCCCACCGCGCTGTTCTTGCTGTTGAGCTTTGACATGATTGTGAGTCTGTTTTGGAAATTATATTCTTTTCATGCCTTGTCCTTCTGGACCCTTTAGTTAGAGGTTGGTAGTTCTCTTTTATATTCATTTGTTATTGTAAGTCATATCTACCCTCTTAAAACGTACATTTAAGAAAATGTAACTATGCCATCACATCAGTTCCTATTGCTAATGAGGCATTTTCTTTCTCATCTGAATCATTTGCTGTGACAGCCAGAGAATTCCGTCCGTTCTTCCTTCCTCCTTTCTTTCGCTTCCTCTTTCTCTTGAGCCTCTTCTGGCACAGAGCTTCTCACCAAGAGATCTCAAACAATTTTCCCCTGACCATTACAGTGATGATTACAATGGTCAGGCACCTACCTCCGAGGGTAATTTTATATACAGTATTTCATTTACTATTATAAGGTAGGTTCATTATCTTCATTGTACTGATGAGAAAACAAAAGTTGAAAAAGTATATCCTACATAGTAATGGAAACAGTAGAGTAAAATTTCAAGTGTATTTGCTTCCAAAGCCTTTCCTCTTAACCATTATGTTCATTCATGAGGGACTCATAAAGATAATAACTCTTTAATCATTTTCTCCTGTAAACTACAGAGTATTCTTAATAGCAGTATCAAACATGGTATCAACTGAATTGTGATTCTCTAAAAAAAGAAAAAAACCTGTATTTTATTGGTTGAATTTTGTTTTCTCCCTTACCCCAAATATAATAGAACCCTAACTTCTAAACTGATGGGATGGATGTAATTGTGCTTAGAAACAGGGTTTTATTTGCTTTTTTTAGTGAGATCTGGTCAGTGTAGGATGTCCTTAACCTATCACTTATGAGATTTACAACGAATAATTTAGATATCAACGTGAGCGCACATTGGGAGAAACAGATGCTAAGTGAAGAAAGAGCACCAAGAACCAAGGACACCCAGAATTAGTGACAAGGAAAGAACACACTGGCTAAGACCATGACTTCAACTCTGAGGCTCCAGAATTGTCAGTCAGTGCATGTCTGTCCTTTGATACCACTTGTGATATTTCTCACAGTAGCACTAGGAAACTTAGACACCATCCCAAAAAAACTTAAGCTTTGGAAAGACATATAGGTTCATAGAACTGGACAGCTAGAAGGTGAGTGAGCTACAATTTTTTTTATAGCAGGATTAAGAAGTAGCACCACTGCTGCTGGATGATAGCCAGCAGCAATTAAATATTGTCCTGTCGCAGCTATTGTGACATAGAAGAGGATTTTTCCCAGAAGCCCCACCCAATCATCTCATTTAACTCATTGATATGAATTATAAACACGAGTTTCTTAGTACAACTAGTAGGGGTAGATTGACTTGTATTAACCAAGGATCAATCCTGGATCAGAGAATGGGACCTTCTACTTATAAGTCACAGCATAGACACCTGAACAATTTGTTTTAGAAGATGGGAAGAAATAAAGACAGCATCGGGCCAACTTATTGACTGCTCAAGCTTTACATGTGTACTTTCAATGTCATCACACCACTTGAACCAACTCATTTCTCTCCAAAGTCCAATATACATGCCATGGTAGACTCCCAAAATGAAGCTTGTAGATAATTTTCTTTGCCAGTATGATATGTCTTCTATAACTATATAACGACATTGCAACAAATATTGAGCTTATATGACTATTTGGTAATATGCTAAAACGCCAACCAAACTTACTAGCATTGAGTAAATTCCAACTCACAGCCAAATTATAGGATATGGTAAAACTGCCCGTGTGCATGTTAGAGTCTGCAACTCTTTGCAGGAGTAGAAATCTTCATCTCTCTCCCAAGGAGCAGCTGATGATATCGAACTATTGGTGTTGTGATTACCGACTAGAAGTGGAAAACCTAGTGTTTAACCCCTACACCACCATTCCTTTAAAGGCTAATAATCATTGTGGCTTATTTGTTTCTAGCCAGTCACTTCAGCTTGTAAAAATGCTAGGTAGCTCCAGGAATCACTCAGTGCTACAAATAATTGCAGTTCTCAGCTGTGATCCAGAAATGTTGGGTGTTTGTGTCTACCGACCAGCATGTGCCTTATGTTAATTTCATGATTGAAATGTAGGGGTGGAGTCTAACCTGTTAATCTTGGGCTAGCCATTGAGTAGCCAATGAGGCCTCTATGTGGGCATGGCTTTCTGCTGAGACTTCTGGGAAATCTCGTGATATTTCCCTCGTGAAGATGAGATGCTATCTTCTACAGTTGTTGGGAGTTAGTCTGACAGATGATGAATCATGACAAGACAAGATGGCAGCATCCGAGAAGCTGGAGGAGCTGGAGAGACCACACCTCTGAAGCTGGGACGGCCACATGGAGACCTCTGCCAGCGATGAGTTACTTCTGCTGCTGATGGACCCTGAGCCCTGGAATCAAGGAGCCATGTGGAGACCTCTGCCAGCGCTGGGATTCTGCACCCACTGACCTGTGACTTTGTGAGTCAGAAGGAGACTTTATAGACTGATTTCAAGCATATGGGTTAATAATATCGGATTTATGACTTTTAACTGGGCTGGGCTCAATGTCCTGTTCCTCTTGTATATAAACCTTTTCCTTATATCTCTATGCATGCCTATAAAATTTGTTCCTCTAGCCTACCTGGACTGACACACAGCACCTCACAAAAGGCCTGCTGATCGATTGCTGAACAATCAGGCGTGAAAACTCTAATGAGCACAATTCAACTCCAACACATATTAGATGGCTATGAGTCAAAACTGCCTCAGAGTTTAGGAGAGAGATTTTTGTGGCCATATTCAGAAATTCCAGGATCTGAGCTACAAGTTCCACCACAGTTCTGTCAGTTTGTCATACTGCGGGCCCATGGGTTTTACAGAGCTGCTAGAAGCTACGTTACTGGTATTTCAAATGTCAACAAGGTCAACCAAAGTGAATAGGTTTCAATGGAGTTTTAGACTAAGAAAAGACAATGACGAAAGACTCAGCTCTGCATTTTGGAGAAAGAAGCTACTGAAAACCATATGGATAGCTTCTAAGCATTGTCAGATACTGAGAGCCTCCACTCAGAACTCCTACACTCGGAACTTTTTCTGAGTCAGTTTTGACTCATAGCCATCTAATATGTGTTGGAGTGCTGTCAGAACATGGGCCCATCAAGACAGAGACCACTCAAAATGCAACTGAGGAAGAACTGATTTCTCTGAATGGAGCCAACCATAGTGACTTGAGTCAGGTAAAACCTGTGTCAGTGACACCCTTGGCATTTTCATTTGTTGATGAGGGGTGGCTCGAGGAAAAGGGAAACAGTGGCAATAAATCTGCTATGCTAAATTTAGAATGTGTAAAGATGAATTTATAGAAGTTGGAAGGTGTCAAAAAGGAAATGGAATGCATAAAGATTATTATTCTAGGGATTAGTGAGTGGAGATGGACTGGTATTGGCACCTTTGAATCAGAAAAATCATATGACTTACTACACTGAAAATAATACAATCAAGGAAAATCTGGGCATCATTGTCTAAAAGGATCTTGCTAAATCTATCATGAACTACTACATTGTCTGTCACCAGATTATATCTATCCACGTTCAAGGAAATTCAAACAATGCAACTGGCCAACAGATTTATACACCAACCACAAAACCTATTGATAAAATTGAAGAACTCTACAAATGAATTGTTAGGAAATTGACTAAATATCCAATAAAGATGCATTGATAGCTATTAGTGAGTGCAAAATTATTGGGATGCAAAAACTGGAAACATTGATGAAGGAACAGTAGTTGGAAAACATGGACTTGGTAACAGAAAAGAAGCTGGAAATCACATGATAGAGCTTTGCAGAAGCAATGACTTGTTCAGAGCAAACACCTTTCTTCTTTTTTTAACACCTTTTTTCAATGACATAAAAGTCTACACGTGGACTTCACCAGATGGAATACACAGAAATCAAATTGACTACATCTGTGGGAAGACAATGAAGAAGCTCAATGTCAGCTGCTAAAACCAGATGAGGTAACAAGTAGCACTGATCATCAATTGTTCATATGTAAGTTTGGATAAAGCAGAAGAAAATTAAAACCAAGGCCCAACAGCCAAAATATGACCTAGAGGCTATCCCACCCGAATTTTGAGAACATCTCAAGAACGTATTTGCCACATCGAACGGTACTAACAGACAACATGATGAGCTGTGGGAGGACGTTTATGCCATCATTCATGAAAAATGCAAAAGGTCATTAAAAAGACAGGAAAGAAAGAAAAGATCAAAGGAGATGTCAGAAGAGACTCTGAAACTACCTCTGAATCATAGAGCAGCTAAAGAAAACAGAGGAAAATATGAAGCTAAAGGACTGAGTAGGAAATTGCAGAGGACAGCTTGAGAAGAGGAAGTCCAATAATATAATGAAATGAGTAAAGACCTAGAATTAGCAAACAGCAAGGGGAGAGATATGTAGCATATCTGAAACTAAATGAACTAAAGAAAAAAATCAAGCCTCGAGTTGCACTATTGAAATATTCTATGGGCAAAATATTGAATGATGCAAGAAGCATCAGAGAAGATGGAAAGAATATACAGAGTCACTGTACCAAAAAGAAGTAGTAAACATCCCACCATTTCAGGAGTTAAGCATATGAAGAACCAATGGTGCAGAAAGAAGTTGAAACTGCACTGAAAGCATTCCCCAAAACCAAGGCTCCAGGAATTAATACAATGACAATTGCAAATTTTCAACTCTGAAAGCATTCACTTTGCTATGCCAGAAAATTTGAAAAACAGCTACTTGGCCAACTGACTGGAAGAGACCCATTTCAAAGAAAAGTGACCCGACCGAATGTTCAAACTACAGAACAATATACTGGCAATACCTGCAAGTGAAATTTTACTTAAATCTTCCAACCACAGATGCAGCAGTACTTTGAATGGGAACTGTGAGAAGTTCAGACAGGATTCAGAAGAGAACGTGGAACAAGGGATGCCATTCACAAATCTTGTTTAAAGCAGAGAATACTGGAAAGATGTTTACTTGTGCTTCATTGATGATGTAAAGATATTTGACTATGTGAACTGTAATAAACTCTGGATAACCTTGAGAAGAATGGGAATTCCAGAACACTTCATTTTTCTCATAAGGAATTTGTAAATGGATCAAAAGATAGTTGTGCAAACAGAACAAGGGTATACTTCTTGGTTT